>JAVGWX010000011.1:17747107-17997107 GCA_036924085.1 Ariolimax columbianus
ATTTAGTCTATAAAGATTGAACAGACAGACAGACAGACAGACAGACAAGAGACTCTGGCAAGAGAGTCAAAATCGGCGAGCTATTTTAGCATTCCTGGGCGATAAGAAGCTTCCCTAGAAAGAACGGCTTGGTACTGTTTATATATGTGGATGCAAGTAAGTATAGATATACGTGTATGTAAGTGTTGGTATATGTGTTTGTGAGTGAGTGTTGATGTATGTGTGTGTGAGTGTTTATATTTATATATATATATGAGTGTTGATGTATGCGTTTGTGAGCATTAATATATGTTTAAGTGAGTGTTGATGTATTTGTTTGTGAGTGAGTGTTGATATATGTGTTTGTGAGTGAGTGTTGATATTTGTGTATGCGAGTGAGTGTTGGTATATGTGTATGCGAGTGAGTGTTGATGTATGTGTTTGTGTGTGAGTGTTGATATATGTGTTTGTGAGTGTCTATATACGTTTAAGTGAGTGTTGATGTATGTGTATGCGAGTAAGTGTTGACATATGTGTATGTGAGGGAGTGCTGATATATGTGTATGTGAATGTTAATATATAGGCATCCACTTTCAAATTAAATACCCTCTACCTCACCGTGTCCACTTTGTTTCAGATTTTTCAAACACCTCTCACTCCCATCTATGGACGTCTTTTGTTGATATCCCCCGTAAGCGCCTCACTCTCTCATGTTCTCTCTCTCTCTCTCTCTCTCTCTATCAATCTTTCTCTATCAATCTCTCTCTATCAATCGTTCTATATCAATCTGTCTCTATAAATCTATGTTTATCAATCTATCTCTCTCTCTCTCTCTCTCTCTCTCTCTCTCTATCTATCTATCTCACTATCAATCTCTGTCGCTCCCGTGTGTTTTTTTTCTCACATGCTCTTGTATTCCTCGTTTTCCTCCCCACTCCCCCACGCCAACCTCTGCACAAATGATATCTTTCTATCTCTCCCTCTCTCTCTCTCCCTCTCTCTCTCTTTCTCTCTCTCTCTCTTTCTCTCTCTCTCTCTCTCTCTCTCTCGATCTATATATCTATCAAGGAAAGGAAGACTAACCACTGGTCAGGCACAACATAGTGATCACATATATTAGTAAAGCTCAGGCGAAATGCACTGTCCAAGACCGTCAGCTTGGCTTCGTCGAAGCCCATCCTGGAAACAGCTGTTTTTATGGCAGCCTAGCTAACAGGTGAGGGAACGACGTGATCCTCGTAGTAGGGAGCAACATGCAGATGAAGCCAAGCATAGCACAGCCGTCTGGAGGATCCCGGTTCACCTTCATCAGCACGCTCGGGATGTGAGGAAAGCTACGACAGCCCGCCAGTTAAAGTACTTTCTAAGGCGCACACAAGACTAAACCTACTCATTGTAGGAATTCAACAACAACAACAATGTATTTATTTATCTGTTTATCTATCGCTCACCCACTCAATTTTTCATTCACTCTGTCACTCTCTTTATGTGTTTTCTCATTTTTCGTTCTTTCTTGAACTGCCCTTTGAGCTCATTCCCCGGTAATATAATATATCTATTCCTCGATCTCTGACATACACGATATTATCTCACCATTATTAATTCTACATTAATCTGTTATCAAGAATTCAATTTTCGTCATGAGAATAATGAACATGCCTGAAGCATACACCCTAATCCAATTTTTGTGTCCATACAAACTTCTTCAACGACTCCATCGAATCGTCCATAACCACTTTATCTGTGAATATTTCAAGACGGTCAGAGCCGATAAAAATGCAACATTATCAGAGATGTCGTAGGCGTCTCCATAATAGCTTTCACTTGGATTTCCTTCTCCTCTTTTAACGTCTTCTTCCATCTCTATCTCTCCGGTCTTTTAACGGCAAAGGCGGCGCGATGCAAACGGCAGAAATCAACATTCTCCAGTTCGATTTATCCGCAACTATTCTCTGTAGCTCTTGAATGTTCGCTAGCCATATGGCCGGACGCTCCCTTGTGATTGTTCTGTAAATGGTGGCTCATGGTCTACCCCGTTTCTTTTTACCGCTAGGATTCCACATAATTGCCTATAGACAGAGAAGTATGGTTTATCCGCAGAACGTGCACAATGAACGCCAGTTTCTTCCTGGCACCATTAGAAACATAATATCTCTCCGGGAGGGAAGAGTAGTCAGAATCAGGCTAAAGCTACTGATAAAACCCATACATCGTGTCGTCGTGTGTGCTCCTGAAAACCGGCCTTGTTACAGCAGTCTACCAGCGAGGTGGGGCTTGACATCATATACCTGAAAGTGGGGAACTTATTGAAAAGCCTAGTATTGCATAACATCTAGAAGACCTATGTCCAACTTTTCAAGTACGCCTCGGGAGAGCCATTTATATATTTTTCTTTCTATCTATCTATCTATCTATCTATCTATCTATCTATCTATCTATCTATCTATCTATCTATCTATCTATCTATCTATCTATCTATCTATCTATCTATCTATATATGTATCTATCTATCTATCTATCTATCTATCTATCTATCTATCTATATATCTATCTATCTATCTATCTATCTATCTATCTATCTATCTATCTATCTATCTATCTATCTATCTATCTATCTATCTATCTATCTATCTATCTATATATCTATCTATCTATCTATCTATCTATCTATCTATCTATCTATCTATCTATCTATCTATCTATCTATCTATCTATCTATCTATCTATCTATCTATCTATCTATCTATCTATCTATCTATCTATCTATCTATCTATCTATCTATCTATCTATCTATCTATCTATCTATCTATCTATCTATCTATCTATCTATCTATCTATCTATCTATCTATCTATCTATCTATCTATCTATCTATCTATCTATCTATCTATCTATCTATCTATCTATCTATCTATCTATCTATCTATCTATCTATCTATCTATCTATCTATCTATCTATCTATCTATCTATCTATCTATCTATCTATCTATCTATCTATCTATCTATCTATCTATCTATCTATCTATCTATCTATCTATCTATCTATCTATCTATCTATCTATCTATCTATCTATCTATCTATCTATCTATCTATCTATCTATCTATCTATCTATCTATCTATCTATCTATATGTCTGTCTGTCTGTCTGTCTGTCTGTCTGTCTGTCTGCCTATCTGCATGTATGTCTATCTGTATATATATATATATATATATATATATATATATATATATATATATATATATATATAGGTATCTCTATCTATCTATATATTTGTATGTCTGTCCTTCGGTATGTCGGTCTGTTGATATGTCGGTCTGTCTGTCTGTCTGCCTATCTGTCTGTCTGTCTGTCTCTCTTTCTCTCTTTCTCTATGTATGTCTGTCTCTGTCTTTCTGTATGTCTGTCTGTCTATCTGTCTCTCCGTCCGTCTGCTCGCCCGTTCGTTCTTTCATTCGCCCGTTCGTTCGTATGTATGCCATTCATTTGTTATTTTTCCCCTACTGATTTATACCTCCGAAATAATTTTAAGAATGTAAGTTACAGCAATCGACCTGCACTCTTAGTTACTCTCTCCTTTCTTCACTCTGTGATCCCCTCTCCTCCTTTTCTTTTCTTATTGCGTTCAATCAATCAATGCCCGTCGCTCCTTTCTGGGCATAGACCATTGTCAAACCTACCTCCAAGTTCGAACTTGAGCTGCTATTTCTACCTCTTTTCAGTTGATTTCCAGGGACCGGAGTTCATTTTCACAGTCTCTTATCCAGATGTACCTCTCTTTCCCTTCCTCTGTGGATTCCACTTCATGGCCTGTCTGGCCACGTTTGATGGTGCTTTCAGAAGCGTGTGTCCTATCCAACCCCATTTCCCACGTTTGATCTGTTGCTCCACTATTGTTGTTGGGTTCGTTCCCATAGGTCTCCATTCTTCAACCACATCTTGCTAGCATATACACATTATCCTCTTTAAACGTTTTAAAAACGAACAAGTTTCCTCTGTATTGCCTGTGTCGTTTTCCAACTTTCTGCACCGTCCAGGAGTACTGACTTGACATTGCAATTTAATAATCTGGACTTGGTATTAGCCCCCCCCCCCCCCTCCCCCGTATTTTCGTATATTATACAAGGGGCTTGTTATAAGTCTTTACGTTGACCACGAAGGAGTAGGAGGAGAAAGTTTCTGAAGATGGTCCTCCTGATCTTGGAAGATCAGCAACATGGGAACGGCCACACTTAAACTGCCTACACCAGTTTTTTACAGAAGCATACGAAGGACAGAATTCCTCAAACACTAGTTCCATCACCCTGTGTATTTCTTTAGGTGTTTTTCCCTGCAACATCAAGAATTTTATCACAGTTCTGGCCTCTGATTTCTCCATTTTTCTGAACAAACAGTTAGAGTAGCAGATCCGATCAATAAGGTGTGTTGCTGTATACACCATACAGGGTAAACCCGTAGAGGAGGGAAATTAATACTTCACAATTCTAGTACACATCGAATGAGCTACATATATGCTAAATTTCAACTGTGTCCTTCTACTCCTTCATGGTCAGGGTAAATACTTATGACAAGCCTCCGGTACAGTAACAGAAATACTGTTCTTACGTTTCCAATTCTAGCTTTTGCATCTGCCTGTGTGGTCCCCGCAGGATCAATGGTGCTGCCCTAATATGTGAAGGTGTCCACCTCTTCCAGTTCTTCACCTTCAAGCATGGATGATCCTTTGTTTAAGTTGTTGATTTAAAACAAATTGTTTTTTTTTCTTCAAATTAATTGTAATATTACTTTTGTGTTACTCTTCAAATTCCCCTTTCTCTTTCATGGTATGTGCAGTGTTCTCTCTCTCTCTCTCTTTCTCTCTCTTTCTCTCTCTCTCTCTCTCTCTCTCTCTCTTTCTCTTTCTCTCTTCCTCTCTTCGCCTCCAAGATAGATTACCATGCTAAACATCCCTCATTAACATCAAGATAATCACACAAAGTGCTTCATTACAAGCTTCCTAAAATAGGCTAACTGAAATAGTAGCCTTCCACTGAGGCTGGGGTATGAAGGGGAAACAGCTACAACAACAATCTGCTATCGAAGAGTTCATTTACGAAATGATAATAACGGACATTCACAAAACATGAACACTAATCGAGCTCTTGTGTTCCTATACAATTATTAGCCAGATCCACCCTTCTTTGCCGCATATTATGGCTGTTTCAGATGTCCGATCATGAGAAAAAAATGGATCACCAAAATAGCGTTCAACGTGATTTTTGCTCCATTCTGGTCTTCTTTCTTCACCTTAATTGTTATAATTTTTATGTTCTTCTAATTTTCTTTCTTGTTCGAACACTTTCTCTTTTTACTAGCTCTTATTTAACTTCATATTTTATCCGTTTTGTGGATGTCACTATGATTAATCTTCCCCTGAAATGGAGAGAACTGAAATATTGTTTACAGCATCTATTCAAAGACGATTTCATAAAGGTGAGACTAGTACTATTGCCACATTGTGAATATTTTGTAAGAAGTATCTAACATTGGAGTCTAACCATCCAAGGTTTATAACATGATATATGTGTGAGACTAGAATGTATCCACTTCCTCGCTGGGATAACGCTGTAAGAATGCATTCTTAACCAGTACAGACGTATCTTTTCTAGTGTGGCTGGTAACTTGCTTATAACAGACTAGGCGCGGACTACTGTAGAACTAGACAGAAACTTGTTAATAACAGAGACTAGACGCGGGCTACTGTAGAATTAGACAGAAACTTGCTAATAACAGAGTAGACGCGGGCTACTGTAGAATTAGATAGAAACTTGCTTATAACAGACTAGGCGCGGACTACTGTAGAACTAGACAGAAACGTGTTAATAACAGAGACTAGACACGGGCTACTGTAGAATTAGACAGAAACTTGCTAATAACAGAGACGAGACGCGGGCTACTGTAGAACTAGACAGAAACTTGTTAATAACAGAGACTAGACGCGGGCTACTGTAGAACTAGACAGAAACGTGTTAATAACAGAGACTAGACGCGGGCTACTGTAGAACTAGACAGAAACTTGCTAATAACAGAGACTAGACGCGGGCTACTGTAGAACTAGACAGAAACATGTTAATAACAGATACTAGACGCGGGCTAATGTAGAACTAGACAGAAACTTCCTAATAACAGAGAATAGACGCGGGCTAATGTAGAACTAGACATAGACTTGCTAATAACAGAGAGTAGACGCAAGCTACTGTAGAACTAGACATAAACTTGCTAATAACAGAGAGTAGACGCGGGCTACTGTAGAACTAGACAGAAACTTAATAATAATAGAGACTAGACGCGGGCTACTATAGAGCTAGACAGAAACTTACTAATAACAGTGAGACGCGGGTTTCTGTAGATCTAAAAGTAATCCGTGTTAGAGGATTGTTTAGCTTGTCATGAGTAGTCCGCACACATTGGGAACAAAATCTCGTTTGTTCTAAGTTATACGACTGAACAGTCCTATCATAACACTCCTTAACTTATTTATATTGGTTTAGAAGACTGCATAGTCTGTAAACAACCATTTTATTTTACTTTATCTAAAAATAACTACGCGTTTCAATCTAATATTGAATGCAATAATTGACCCTGCTTCCAGTACTACTTGTGGCAATGCATTCAACATATTCACCACTCTCTGTCTAAAAACACATTTTATGGTATTATTCCGGACCTTTCTTTATTTAATTTGTGGATGTGTCTCTTGTTCTTGTAAACGGTTATATTTTGATAACAAAACAACGTGGTTTAGTCAATTGCACGCAATGCCATTAACACGATCTCCCGAGTTAAAGAATATCACTGTGTGCACGACAGAGAGCTCCATAAGCAATATACGATTTTGTAAACAGGAATACAAAAAATTTGTGAAATATATAATATAAAAATGAGCCCATCAAAGACGGAAAATATGAAGGTTAGCAGATCGCCAGGTCCACTTAACATATATGGAAACGATATCAAGACATAAGCAAGCACAAGACTAACAAACAAGTGCAGCTAACATTAGCGTGACATTATGCTGATGGACAAAAACAACTACAAGATCAATAATCAAGCACTGAAGTTCAAGTACATTATATATTTTTTATAAAAGAAAGAAGACTGATGTAAAAACTAATGTCATATATTCTCGTATGTGCCTTTCAATTGTCACTTCTACTTAAACACCGAAACATCATATCTTTGCAGTAAAGCAACAACTGATAAACATTTTACCAGTATTTATTCCAAAAAGCGAAGTCGAAAATTGCGAAACGCTCATTTTAGCAAATGGTTACGACGCCAGAACCGGTCCAAAATAATCTTGAAGGTTCCAGGAATAACGAAGAAAAGTTATAAGTCAGTAACAGAACAAAAAACCACACAAATGGATCAGCCACGAAGAGCGAACAAATGTGAGGCAGTGGAATCTATATCGCAGACTCCAACGACGAAATAGACTGCATACCAGCAATAGAGACATGCACCAATTTCAGAGCTAAAGCAACATCTGTTGATGCTGAAACTCAGATTATAATCCGCCAAAACACAATCACAAGGAAAACGAATTTTCTAACAGACTCCAGGACAGTACACCAAGCCATCTCAAGCCCCATACAAGCTATTCTCACACGTTATAAAATATAACATCAGGTTGCAGTCACCAAAAAATAAAACCAGATTTAGTCCCACATGGGATTCTGGCCGACTGTGGGATTTTTGGAAACGAGAAAGCAGATAAGATAGCAAAAGCCAGAACTGGCTGTACACAAACTCGCCATCCACATAACTATAAAGAAACCAAGACACTCATCACACGATTTATTACAAGGAATATAAGCCAGGACGTGACAGCATAGACAGACATGACAGAGATGGGCAGACACAGATCTTTTGACTCAGAACGGGACATTGCAGATTAAAGATTCATTTCCACAGAATGGGTCTTAGAGACATCGCCACATGCGATTGCGGAGCACACCAGAAATATCCTACGGGATTGTCCCACGTATGCAGACTAAACAGAGGCAATCGCGCGAGTGAGGGGGGGGGGAGGGGGATCTGACCATGTCTCCTAAGCTGTGGACGGCGCATAAGGCCTGAAACGCGCAGTCTCTGCCTTGAACCTCACCAAGCTATACATCATCAGCTGAACAAGAAGAAGAAAAAGATCTGTTGATTTTCACACGCAATTTAAAACACAGACACGTGACAAATGAAAACCAAAGTTAAACCAGTCACGTCACTACACAATCCAAGAATGTTATCTGTTGGCCATGCATCGTCTGCAATGTTCAGCATTGAATGAGCTGACAGCATCATCGAACGACTCTTATCTGAAATCGGGTGTGTCGAAAGGAAAAGCGCAGACATCGTAGCCTGGCTGTAAACTACGACACGGTGTTAAGTCCTCTTCAGAACGCATGCTTGATAAGACTTCAAATCAGCATATCCCCAACGATGTATGGTTAGAGCCCCTGCTTCTCATGGCCGAGACACCCGGTTCAGTCCCCGGTCTAGGTATGCCCCAGTCAGTCCAGCTGCAAATCGCAACGTAACTTACTGTACAGGTACACAAATAAGCAAGGAACAGAAAATGACACGTTACTTAAACAAACCAACGCAGTTACCCAATACATCGACATCTCTAACACTCCATCTTTGAAAGCAGTGTGTAGTGTGGATTCGCTTTTCCAGTTAATCCCCAAAGCCCATTTGTTGATCACGACTTAGGAGCGTGGCGAACTAATCGTAACCAACAGGTAGATGACAAATGCAATAACTGAAGTACAACAATTCATTTAGAGGTCACATTCTCGCGCTACTTTGTCACGCGCTTGTTCGCATTTGTCACATTCTTAAAGTTGGCCCACCTTCCCTTGAGAACAATAGTTAGTACACATTATGTTTCCTTGATTCTTTTTCTTCTTCTTCTTCTTCTTCTTCTTCTTCTTCTTCCTCTTCTTCCTCTTCTTCTTCTTCTTCTTCTTCTTCTTCTTCGCCCCATTAAGGTATACACGCTATCAACCAACCTTCTACAAGCAGACCAGTCCTGTACTATTTTCTCCACTTCTTGGAGAGAGACGAAAATGACTATTCTTGCAGGCTTGTTTTTGAATCGATTACTTGCAGACTGACTGGAGAAGCTGACAACTATATCATTTCTTAGTTCGTTCTCAATCTCCCGCCACCAAGCCCTGAAAAGGGCTTTGCAAGTAACAAGATATAGTCCGGAGAACGGAATGCGCTGTGTCGTGGTTTACAGCCTGACTGCGATATGTGTGCCTTTTGTTCCGACACATCCGACTTCAGTAGGCATTTTTTAGTATCGGGTTAGCCTTCCCTTTTCAATCCCTTCTCCTTAGCCAGTCTGCCCTGTTGTAGTCTATTATCCAGGATCACCGAGGGGAGGTGGAGAAGGGTCTTGGCAGCTCTGGTTCGCTGGCCCTGGCGATAGCTCTCAGCTCTTGTTCGCTGGCCCTGACGATAGCGGTCAGCTCTGGTTCACCAGCCCTGAAGATAGCGGTCAGCTCTGGTTCACAGGCCCTGACGATAGCGGTCAGCTCTGGTTCACAGGCCCTGACGATAGCGGTCAGCTCTGGTTCATAGGCCCTGACGATAGCGGTCAGCTCTGGTTCACAGGCCCTGACGATAGCGGTCAGCTCTGGTTCGCAGGCCCTGGCGATAGCAGTCAGCTCTGGTTCGCAGGCCGTTGCAGCTCATGCGCTGCTCCGTGTCTGACTACTGTATCTAAACCTGGTAGCCGGAGGAATTGAAAAGCTTAAGTACAATTAATTTACAAGCCAGTAATCTTATAGACTTTGTAGTCGGAACTATTTCTAAAATTGGCATGTCAGAACAATTTACAAACTGGGTAGTGTGCATATTTGCAAACTGTGTCATCTGGGGTTGTCTTTATGACTATCAATACTTATGTACTATGTTATAGATTATATGTATTATACTAGTATACGTCAAGAATAGCAATTACTTCGTAATGTATACAAGAAACATAAGATGCATGCTGTGTGTACAGAAAGGTGTTGCTTTCTCTATATCCGATTACGTCCCCTACGTCTCGTTCATGGTTGCCAGTTCCGCGGTTTTACAACCTAATTGGGCTTCTCTTTTCAGAGAGTTGGGGGAAATTTAAGTCGGTTGCGGATTGCAGCTACTTTTGGCTTCTTTCCTTTTCCATTGCTAATGTGTGGACTACCTGGCAACAAACATGCTGGGTATTCACGATGTTACAAACGTGTGTGCGGTTAATTGTGTTGTTTTTTTTCATCGAATCGTGGCATTAAGTTGTATTACATTTTGATCTACCTTAGACTTTTTTAAAAATTCAATGGCATAATATTTGAATTTTTTACTTTGATCGAATAAATTATATAACTATGTGCTGAATGTATTATTTAGTTTCAGTTTATTAGAAATCGTTGTTATGGGCAAATAATCAAAGTATGGAAAACGATATTTCGCAGATTGGGGGAAAGTCGTAGTACTGCTCGTCAGAAAAAAATACAGAGCATTGTATTTCTGTTGGAGAAGATTCTCTAAAGGTTCTTAAGCTGTCGGATACACAATAGCGGAAAAGATGGGATAACTAATGAAATGCTGATGGGGTTGGGCCAAACAGCAAAAAGGAAGTTACTTTCAGTTATGAACAAAAGCTGGAAAAGATGAATTGTACCGCAGGCATGGAAAGATGCTGTACTTATACCAGTACCAAAGAAAGAAAAAAATAGAACAGATCTAAATGGTTACAGGCCTATCAGTCTACTGAGCTGTGTAGAAAAACTGATGGAGCGTATGATAAACACCAGACTGATTTGGCACCTGGAAGCAAAACACATATTAATTCCACAGCAAGCAGGCTTTATACAGCACAGATATACTAAGGTCCAGATCACTCTCATAGCACAGGAAATAGAGGATGCTTACCAGGAAAAAAAGCATACAGTAGCGTTTTGGGAAGATTTAGAGAAGGCATTTGACAAGATGTGGAAAGAAGGACTTAAAGTCAAGCTACGAAGAAGTGAAGTATGTGGGAACATGAACAGATGGATCAGCCACTACCTCGAAAACGGAACAGCCAGAGTCCAAGTACAAGGGCAGATGAGCAAAAAGGTGGCACTGGAGCAAGGAGTACCCCAAGGGGGAGTACTGTCACCCACACTTTTTCTGGTGTATATAAACAACATCATAGAAAATATACCAAGAAGAGTCCACAGCTCCATGTTTGCAGACGATCTGGCTATGTGGACCTCTGAAAAAAATATCACCGTAGCAAACAATCGGATGCAGCAGGCCCTAACATCGTTGGAGGAGTAGGCGAAATCATGGCTGGTCAAAATAAATGAAGAAAAAACAACATGTACGATATTCTCGCTTTTAAATAAACTCAAGAACACCAAAATAGGTCTTAACGGCAAATATCTGCGGCCTAACAACAACCCAAACTACTTGGGCGTCACTTTTTATTAGCGCGTGACATGGAAAAGTCAGATCGAGAGAAACCGAATGAGAGCCAGACAAAGAATGGCAGTCATGAGGAAACTTGCTGGAAAAAGCTCGGGAGCAGACGAAAGAATACTAAAGAAACTGTACACTGGAAGAGTGAGACCAGTTCTCGAGTATGGCATTGCGGCATGGGCAACAGCAGCAAAGGCGAACTTTGATAAAATTAGCAAACTTCAAAACCAAGCCATGAGAGTTATAACAGGAGGCATGAAGTCAACGCCAATTGTAGAACTTGAAAAGATTACAAATCTGCAATCCATGACCGACAGAAGAGACTGCAGAGAAACTAAGAAGACTGACAGACCATCCAATGCAACAGAGACGAAATAGATTTGGAAAAGTGAAACTAAAGCGGAGAAACTTTGCAAAAATAGCCAAAGCAAAGATGAGCGAAGACCCTATGAACACCATAACAACACCAAAGCCCATCCCTACTGAACGCAAAACCACATGGAAGCAGCATAACATACCGGAGGTGGTAGAAAATATACCAGGTATTTTAAACAAGAACAGAGAGACTGAACAAGAAAGGAGATATATAACCCAGAGGTACATAGCAGAAAACTACCTAAGCTTGGACTGGACCCATGCATACACCGACGATTCTGCAACAAACACAACACAGAATGGAGGGGGAGGGGTAT
The DNA here is from genome assembly GCA_036924085.1 of Ariolimax columbianus. Classification (NCBI taxonomy): domain Eukaryota; kingdom Metazoa; phylum Mollusca; class Gastropoda; order Stylommatophora; family Arionidae; genus Ariolimax; species Ariolimax columbianus. The sequence goes on from JAVGWX010000011.1 coordinate 17,759,269, forward strand.
TCCTGAGCCTACCAAATGGTAGAAAAATAACACTGTCAGTGGCAACTGGAAAATTCTCAAGCAATTTCAAACCGGAGACAGAGGCATTGAAGGCTGCAGTAGAAGCAATGCTGACAGGCGAAAGCAATGAAAGACATATAGTCCTGTTTGCAGATGCCCTGGCCGTGGTCACAGCACTAAAAAGCCAGAAAAATACTGAACTTAATGATTTAAGAGCAGTACTCTGTCAACTATGCCAGCATTCCGCACCAAAAAGAGTAGTGGTACAGTGGGTTCTATCCCACTGTAACATACAAGGCAACGAGGAGGCAGACAGACTGGCAAAAGAAGGTGCAAGACTACCACAACCAGATACTAGTGTGACCCACGAAGCGTGCAAAAGGTTTATTAGGGCCATATACAGGGTCAAATGGGAAACAGAACATACTGGCTACACACAAAAATTATGCCTACTACCAGCTGAACAGAAGAGAGCAGGTCGTGGTCTTCAGACTCCGCACAGGCCACAACAGACTGAGGCACCATATATTCAATAAACTGAAGATAGCTGGTACTGACAAATGCACTTGTGGCACAAGGAAAATGACCGCTGAACATCTGCTGCAAAACTGCCCGACATACGAGGACCAGACAAAGCATATGTGGCCATCACCAGTGGCAACACTAGACAAGCTCTATAGCAGTGTCGACAGCCTCAGGATGACAGCTGCTTTCTTCGAACAAATTCAAGTTGACGTCTGACAGCGTACGAAAGAGAGGAAGAAGGATACACAATGGCCATAATCCAATATGCATGAACATAGTGAAACAGAACTAGTGCTAGAAGATTTGAATTTGTAGATTTTGTACGTGACAGAGACGTACCACTATGAGCATTCAACTCATTCATTGCATGTTGATATGCAATTTTTTTAATAACAGGTATTTTTTCATGTTTAAACATTATTGCTGACATTTAATGTTTATATATTTTTTCATCTAACATTGCGCCACTAATCTGCAAAATTAACAATTTGTGTGTGTGGCCACAATAAGTTTCGTTTCTAACAATAGAAATCTGAGTATAATTATGTTCATCTTTAATACGATTTTAAAAAGTTTCACCCAATTCAAGTCATCGGGATACTTTTGGGAGGTTTTCCAGATTGTGTGACTTATTAGCTGTCCCCCCTGTTTAGGCACCAGAGCATTAGATTGGCAACAAAGCAACAGGTGGTAAACAGTATATTTATGCCGACTCTGCTACCAGTGCCAAACATTGCCTCTGTCAGGCCGAGTGACAGCAGAATTTCGATGTGTGTTTGATGAAGGTCATCGGTGTTACCAGGAGAGACAAAATACGGAATGACGACATTCGAAGTGTGGTCGGCACTACGTCTTGTGTTGAATACATTTCCAGGCAGAAAATGAGTTGGTTTGGTCCTCTCATGAGAATACACCCTCACCAACTTCCACTGATGGCTTACAACGCTGTTAGATCTGGTTACATGGCAAGGGAGTCTTGCGAGGCAGGTGGATAGATGACATTAGAGGGATTGTGCAGCGACACGGGCTCACATTGACCGGAGCAACGCACTTGGCACAGGATAGGCGACTTAAGATCATCACGCCGCTCAACGGCGCAAGTGGAAAGGAAACTAACTATTATAATCTATTTTTAAGAATTATCTGGCAACCCTAGTCTCGCTCTCGACTGAGATTTATCAACTTAATTATAACCTTATCGGACGACAGACGTATCTGCGATTGGATGCTGCTCGTAAAGACGTAATACAGCACAAGAGTATCAATTGTGTTAGTGCTAATGGGACTAAACTGAAGTTGTGCAGCTTCGCTAATCGCACATTGATAAAGACACATCATCCGTTGTGCACGCATCATTAGTGACCTGCGTTAGAGACATTGTACATGGATCAATTGAGGTGTATGTCCATAAATGGTGTTAGTAGAGTTGTTTATCCATAACGCAGCTTAGTGTGTTATATCAATGAGTATTGTTGTTATTGTTTCGAATGCTCACAATGAGTAGGATAAATCTTTCGTGCGTCCTGAAAAGGACGTTAAGTGGCGGGTTGCAATAGCTTTCCTCCCAACCGGAACGTGCGGATGAATGTGAACCGGGGTCCCCTAGGCGGTTGTGATATGCTTAGCTTCATCTGCGTATCGCTCACTACTACGGGGGTCACACCGGTCTCTCTCCTCGTTAGCCAGGATGCCATGAAAACAGCCCGTTTTCAGGGAGGGCTACGAGAAAGCCGAGGTGAGGATCTTGGCCAGTATGTTTTGCCTGGACCTGACTAACACGTCTGATCAGTATGTTTTGTCTGGACCAAACTAACATGTCTGATTCAGTATGTTTTGCCTGGACCTGACTAACACGTCTGATCAGTATGTTTTGCCTGAACCTGACAAACATGTCTGATCAGTATGTTTTGTCTGGACCTGACTAACACGTCTGATCAGTATGTTTTGCCTGGACCTGACTAACATGTCTGATCAGTATGTTTTGCCTGGACCTGACTAACATGTCTGATCAGTATGTTTTGCCTGGACCTGACTAACATGTCTGATCAGTATGTTTTGCCTGGACCTGATTAACATGTGTGATCAGTATGTTTTGCCTGGACCTGACTAACATGTCTGATCAGTATATTTTACCTGAACCTGACTAACATATCTGATGAGTATATTTTGCCTGACCAATCGTTAGTCTTTCTCACTGAGTGGTGTTAGTAGAGTTGAATATCCATGAAACGGATTAGTGAATTTGTTTATCCATAAAGTTGATTCGTGATGTATATCCATGAGTAGTGTTACTGGAGGCGTTATAGACAACTGAAGCTCCCCACGATGCTAACTGCACAAGTGGAAAGAAAACTAACGCGTTACTGGAGTTGTGTATATATTAAATAGACTAACGCAGATACATTCATGATTTGCAGATGTATATATATGAAGTGGATTAGTGAGATGTATATCCAAGAAGCGGATTAGTGGATTTGTTTATACATAAAGTGGATTAGAGGTGTAAATCCCTGAAGTGAATTATTGAAACTGTGTGTCCATGAAGTGGATTAGTGGAGTTATATATATCCATGAAGTTGTTTCGTGTACTGGAGTTATCCATAACGTGTGGATCCAGAGAATGTGCGTTAAGGATACTGGTATCTTATATACGTTATTCTGCCTTTCGCTGCAAACGGAACATGGGGCCAGTAACACAACTAGCACTTTTACTGGAGGGATGTTTCAGGGAATTTGCTGTAACAGTTTCGTAGCAACAGTTGTACATAGTGAGGTTGCCAACACCATGTATAACCAACTTTAGTCGCCTTTACTGACATGGGTACTCGCGTCTTAATTCACCCCAAACGAAAGAAATTGATATTTTTAACAACGGATTTGAGGTAGTGACATGACAAAATAGTCTACTTTTTAATTGTTGCGGATGTCAAACATTCTGCGTGAATGTAGGAGAATGTCTACTTCCCTTATTCCTGCCGTCTTAGCGATGAATTTCTGGAATCTGTCAACGTTGGTCCATGATAAGTAGATTATCATCTAGTTTCTACAGCACCATGCCATTATCCATGCTGTCAGACATTGTAATAACAACCTTGATATGGCGTTGTCTTTGACTGAACGACCAGATAGATGGAGATGTTGACAGGCACAATGTGGGCAGGAAATCCCTGTGGGGCAAGGCACTAGGCTAAAAGGCTCGCGCATGGCCTTTAGGCAGATAATTATGTGTGCATGCTGCTGGTCTCAAGAGCTGTCAGGCATCCATTTTTTTTTCAAGCTAACCCTAATCTTAAAGATTGGTCGCAACATTTCTATCTTTATATAAGTTTTTATTTATTTATTTAAAATAAAATTATATCGAAATGTCCACCCTTAACCCGAAATGGAATGCCCGTTATAGTCAAATACGTGTAATGGTAACTCTGTTTGGGGTGAATTACGACGCAAGTGCCTCGCTTGGAAGGATTTCAATCAATTATACGCTTAAACTACTAGGGCCCGTCGTGTCAAATGACTATGACCATGACCAAGTCCCATGGCCGCGTTCTGTTGGGGACATGGTGATCTGTGTTAGCCAGGTGTTGCGAGGGCGGCCCCCTAGGACATCTTCAGGATGTGCACGACCTTTTCCCGTCCGGAGCATCTCGTGGGGACTTCCCGGGGAAGGCGGATAATGGGACCGAAGAGGGAGAGGCGACGGCGATCAATCGTGGAGGCACTGCCTGTAAGTTGAGTACGTTGAACTACTTCACTGTGGGAAATCATGTCATGCCAGACAATCCCGAGGATGCGTCGCTGGTTACGCTGGTGGACGCTGCCGGTTCCGCTGTGATAGTGTCCATGTCTCAGCCCCGTACAGGAGGATGGAGACGATGTAGGAGGAGTAAATACGAAGCTTGGTCACCAGGAACAACCTTCGCAGGAACCAGACTCTGCGGAGCCAGTGCATGGATGAAGTCGCTAGGTTCCTCCTAAGGGTGATGTCATGACTGCTGCGTGCATCAGAGAACTGCCTGCTACTCACGTAGACGAAGTCCTCGGTGGCTGCAACACGGTTCTCGTTCACGAAAGGTTTCTGTGTTTATATTCACTTCAATTCGAGTACCACTCCTACGACATATGTGAATAAAAAGAGGGTTAAGTGGATATATTTCGAAGGCGCTGATGGCTAGGACACATTCGCAGGATGGCAGAATACCAAAATATCTTCTCTATAGAGAATTACAGTTGAGAAAAAGGTCTCTGGGCCGGCCACTACTTCGTTACAAGGATGTATGCAAGCGGGATATGAATGATGCAGGCATCGATTTGGAATCATGGGAACAGGACGTCATTGATCGTGTTCCATGGAGAGGCAGGATTAAGCATGCGATACCAACAAAGGAGATAGTGATTGCTGATAAGCTAGAGACTCAGCGTTTGAGAAGACACGCCACACAAACAGTCTTGACTTTCATTGCACGCACTGTGAAAAACGCTTATCTGCCTGGATTGATCGTACGAGTCACATTCGTTTACCGTAATGGACTGTAGTTGCATACCTTATTTTTGTTTTTAAAGCACAATTACTATCGTCTGACAAGACATAAAGAGCAAATGAAGTGGATGTAGGATAAATAAATAGTTTATACAAGGTTGTGTGGAAGCACAATAGAGGTAAGGTAGATTGGAATGTCAGGAACGTTCTCTTACTAGTGACAAGCATCCTAATGGAGGTCCAGCTGTCAACAAGTAATTATAACAAAACTATGACAATCCTACAGTTAAATTAGGCTTGTTTAGACAAAACAAACAAGTTGTCATCATGATATCCATTTCTTTGTTTCCTCGACACGTAGAATAATCTCATTTGTGCAAGTGATACTCAGGACGACAGCTCGTGGTCTTTGCTTTAACGACCTGGTCGTGCAAGCCAGATAGCCCTGCCAGTTTTCTCCTAGATCACGTGCTTGTGCAGCCCTGATTGTTTGTTGTCCAAGTTTCAGAGGTCTACTCATTGAATCAGGTAAGATGAAATCTATTGTATTTATAATCGTTATATTAGGACACGACACATCCTGGCATCAGGCAACCATGGCGCCTAGAAAGGGTGTGGCGACAAACATATCAGGAACAATATCATATTTACTCGCACAATTCATCTCATTTTGTTAGTCATTGATCTTCCACCTGGACGCTAGCGCCCCCTAGTGGACGATTTTAGCTTTGTATTAAAAGCATATTACTTTTATAATTATTTATTTTTTTGCATTCACCTCTTTTATCTATTCCCTAAGGAAATGTGCGTTGCACTGTGGTTTTTATTTTGCTCCAGTCGGCCCAGTGCATCCGACTTCAGCATGCATTTTATGTAAGGGTCTGCTTCCTCCTGCATTTTCTAAGGGCTTCCTTCCCCGGGGTAGCGGCCGGTGCTGTGGTTTTGAGCCATGTCACTTAACCACTTATCCACCGCAAAATAAAAACCGCAGTGCAACCCACAATACCTTGGGGAATAAAGAAAAAAAGCGAACACACTAACAAATAAATAAATAAAAAATCAACACCCTAAGAAAGAGAAAAAGAGAATCGAGTCCTTCGAGTCGAAATGTTATAGAAAGGTTCCCAGAATGGCATGGGCCGAAATAAAGAAGAATGCAGACATCCCACAAGTGTTGGGGGTGGAGGAGAACTGGTTACAAAATTCTACCATGAAAAGAAAATTGAAATACTTCATCCACATCAAAAAACACAACGGCCTTGAGCGAATGGTAATGGTAAGATAGGCAGAGGCAGACTAAGAAAGCGATGGCGCCAAGATGTCTAGGAATTCTTGGGCATGGCTCTGGAGCAGGCAAGAGATTTGGTAAGAGATCGATTTATTCCATACGTGGTGTGATGTGAACGACTATTCGCGAGGGACATGCCACATGATGATGATGATGATGTATTAAAAACATCCCAAAAACATCCAAAATATACAAACTTTTTCAATGATGGCGAAGTTTCCTTCAACTGAGATTTTAGTTGGTAGTAATCAAAATGTACCACATCGAAAGTTATAAAAGTGGGGGCCAAATTTAGAAAGGCTGATCCTGCCGAAAACGGATGTGTTGGACCGAAAGGTGCAAATATCGCAGTCAATCTGTAAACTAGCGACACAACGCATTCTGTTCTCCGGACTACATCTTGTTTCATGTAAAGCCCTGTTCAAGGCTTTGTAGTAGGAGATTGAGAACGAAGAAGAAGAAGAAGGAGACAAAAAAGAAGAAAGAAGAAGAAGAAGAAGAAGATGAAGAAGAAGAAGAAGAAGAAAGGCTGATGAGTCTTGGTGTATATGCTTCGTCAGTTTTAAGAAACGGAAAAAGTAACATATATCCGCCTCTCCACAAACTTTAAAGGTCAGACTCCAAACGTTATGTTACGTATCATCTAAAACATCACATAAATAAGAAATATCAGAAATATGTGAGTACTCATTTTGGAAAATAAAATTACATTTTCATATTTATCATTTCGATTTTCAATAATAGTTCAACCATACTCTCCGCTACAAAGCGCAATGGGCAACCATGAGGATGTACACAATCAATGGAAATATAATAAAGGTCCTTGAACACCTGTATGACAAGGCGTCCAGCGCAGTTCTTGTGAATGGGAGGCGAGGGGACTGGTTTCGCAAATCAGTTGGTGTGAGACAGGGTTGTACACTCTCTCCAACTCTTTTCAATATATTCCTTGAAGAAATTATGAGTGAGGTACTTGGAAGTGTTGGTACTGTCAAGATAGGGGGCCGAACAATTACCAACCTTCGTTTTGCAGATGATATCGACTGGTTGGCAGGTTCAGAAGCAGAACTCCAGGAATGGGTCAGAAGGCTCAATGAAACAGCTCTTGACTATGGTATGGAGATAAACGCTGGGAAGACAAAATTAATGGACAACAACACCGAGGGCTTCAACGGCAGGATAAAAGCTAATGGTCAGGAACTCGAAGTGGTTGACCGTTTAACATATGTAGGGTCGATTGTCAGTGATGAAGGATCAAAATGTGAGGTGTTGACCAGAATAGCAGACAATAGCGGCGCTTGCTTAACAACATATGGCAAGATAAACGGTTAATACTATGGACGAAAATCAGATTAATGCGTACACTGGTCCAGTCAATATTCCTCTACGCTTGTGAGACATGGACAGTTACAGCTGACCTTTAACGAAAGATACAGGCCATAGAGATGAGATGGTTCCGAAGACTTTTAAACGCCACGTACAAAGATCGAGTTACAAATGAGGAAATACGAGATAGAATTACAACACCAATAGGGCCTTTTTAAGACCTCTTGGCAACTGTCAAAAGAAGGAAACTCGCTTGGTACGATCATATATCGAGATCAATTGGTCTTGCAAATACGATCTTCCACGGAAAGATGCAAGGCAGACGACGAAGAGGCCGTCCCAAAAAGAGGTGAGGGGACAACATGAAAGAATGGACCAATCTCCGACCAGAAGAGTCACAGGCAGCGGCTGCTGACAGAGTAGGGTGGCGTGGTGTTTTGAGGATGTCTTCATGTGTGCTTAACGACGTCACCGGTTACGGGATGACCTGACCTGATCTGACTCTCCAGCATATTACATACACTTACGAGGAACTTGTCATCCGGCACAACGCATGGCTTCTACGCTGTTTTCCTAACGCCTAGATCCTAAAAAAATGTATTACTCTCTTCTTTTGACAGTTCGAAGAAGAGAAGAATAAGAAATGAAAACAGCGGATAGATAGCGGGATCAGTGTCGACTATGGTACATATCGGGAATTCCCTATCTTTCCCAAATGGAGGACACACTAATTGGAGATCAATCTCTCAATAGTCATATGACCTGTTGCCAAGTAATACGTGGCAATTGTTAATCTATTCGTGTTCCAAATCTTACAGTTTAAGGATAGTGTTTCCCAATTCAAAGGTAAGGTGTCCGCCTCGAGTGGGGCGGGAGGAGGTCGCGGGTTTGAATCACGGTGACGAACAGGATTTTTTTCACGTGGATCTTCAGGTAAAAATTCCCATGATCTCTGGGTAGTGAGATCGGACTCCAGTGAACAGTGTATAGCACGTTAAAAATTCATTGTCAGTTGGAAATCGAAAGGAGTTGGCCGTTAAGGCCGCTGTCCGGACAAAATCCAAGTTAAAAATCTACCGAGGATATGTGTACCTTTCACCAGGTCGTTTGTTGAGAGCAGCTATAGATGGTGCCTAACTGACTGTGAGTCTACTTAGCTCTAGTGTTTGTGTTTATTAAGATGGACTCGCACATCGGTTAAACCAACCACCAAAAAACTGGTTGTATACACACTCTGACGAGTCTTCTAAACCAGTATAAATACGTTGTTAAGCTAAGTTAATTCTTCGTCGTTCACCATGAAAAGGACATTGCGATGTTGTATTCTTTTAGCCAGTTTGCACTACAAGTGCAGCCTGTTCCCAGAGCCACCACACAGGCGGAATATGGTCTTGGTCAGTTTCTGTTGAGACATTAAATGTGGTGCATCTTCGACCACTATTATTATGTTAGAAGGATAGACAGACGTCAAATGAGAAAGAGGAAGAAGAAGAAGAAGAAGGAAGAAGAAGGAGGAGGAGGAAGAGGGAGGAAGAAGAGGAAGGAGGAAGAAGAAGAAGGTAGAAGAACGAGGAGGAATAAGGAGGAGGAGGAACAAGGAGGAAAAAGGAGTAGGAAGAAGAAGGAAGAAGATGGAGGAGGAAGAAGGAGGAAACAGGAAGAGGATGGAGGAGGAGGAGGAAGGAGGAGGACGAAGGGGAAGGAGAAGGAAGAAGGAGGAGGAAGAAGAAGAAGAAGGAAGAAGAAGGAGGAGGAGGAAGAGGGAGGAAGAAGAGGAAGGAGGAAGAAGAAGAAGGTAGAAGAACGAGGAGGAAGAAGGAGGAGGAGGAACAAGGAGGAAAAAGGAGTAGGAAGAAGAAGGAAGAAGATGGAGGAGGAAGAAGGAGGAAACAGGAAGAGGATGGAGGAGGAGGAGGAGGAAGGAGGAGGACGAAGGGGAAGGAGAAGGAAGAAGGAGGAGGAAGAAGAAGGAGGAAGAACAGGATGAAGAAGGAGGAGCAGGAACATGGAGGAAAAGAAAGAGGAAGAAGGAGGAAGAACGGAGGAGGAGGAGGGGGAAGGAAGAGGAGGAGAAAGAAGGAGGAGAAAAATAGAGGAGGAAAAGAAAATTAAATAGTCGGGGGACAAACATTTCCAATTCTAAAAACCGCACTAGCGTATCTCATCAGGAAACAGGGCTTTATAACAAGAGAGACACCCATAACTTAATACGTAGACTTTATTAACCAACACAGAGGAATCGATTGAAAGAAACACAAGTATATAGATGGTACAGAACACCCAAACCGGTTCCATGGCACACGGAAGAAAATCAGTTTCCATCCTTCCATGTTGCAAGATGCGATAAAAGAGGGTTGTGCTTGGGGGATGTCAATCTCATCGTGTAAAATACATTGCTGTATAACGGCACTGCAAATCACCGGAGGCAGGTCTCCTAAAAGCTATTTAAGGTAAGCCTAATGTAGTGGTGAAGATATTCTTCTCCAAATTGGGGGACGGAGAACAAATAAAAGATGAAGAGGAATATAACGAAGAAAGAAGACGATAACAAATAAGAATAACGAAGGAAGAAAGAGGTGGTGGAAAAAGAATAAGAAGAAGGCAAAGACGATGGGGAAGATGATGTAGGCGAATAAGAAGAGAAAAAAGAAGAACAATGATAAGAAGAACAATGATGAGAAAAAGAATAAGGAGCAGAAAATGAACAAGAATAAGAAGAGAAAGAAGAAAAGTATAAATGCGAACAAATGAAGGAGGAAGAATAAAAATAAAATAATAAGCAGTAGACGAAGGAAAAGAGAAAGAACAAAAAGAAGAAGAAGAAGAATGCTAAGAAGATGAAGCGCTGTAAGAAGACGTAGACGAATAAAAAGAGGAAAAAGAAGAAAGGAAGAATGATAAGAAGGAAAAGAAGAAGAGGAAAAAAAAGAAGAAGAAGAGAAAGAAAAATTAATCTAAATACGCACAACGAGAGGATTAGGAAGACCAAGAAGAGATAGACGAAAAAGGAATCTTATAAGACAAAGAAGAAGAACAATGAAGAGAAGGAGAAGAAGAAGAAGAAGAAGAAGAAGAAGAAGAAGAAGAAGAAGAAGAAGAAGAAGAAGAAGAAGAAGAAGAAGGTACACATATACAATTTGTGTTGTATAACAACAAAACAGAGATGTGGCCTAATATACAGCCACGGCTAGGGTTGAAAGGCCCATGTGGATGTGAGTGACCCTTCTATTTCAAATTTGCTTTCGGGATCAAAGTGCTGAGCAGCGCATGAGCTGCATTGTCAGCGACCCATAGCTGACTGCTAGCGTCAGGGCCAGCGAACCAGAGCTGCCAAGACCCTTCTACACCTCCACGCGGTGATCCTGGATACCAGGATGCAGCAGGTCAGATGGCTAGGGAGAAGGGATCGAAGAGGGAATGCTAACCCGGTACTAAAAAAATGCTTTGCTGAAGTCGGATGTGTTGAACCGAAAGGTGCAAATATCGCAGTCAAGCAGTAAACTCCGATACAACGCATTTCGTTCTTTGGACTACATTCTGATACTTAAGCCCTTTCAGGGTTTGGTAGCGGGAAATTGAGAACGAACGAAGGCAAGCCAAATTTGCTTTCTGGAGTTATGATTCCCTTCTTGTTTGTTCATACAACACAACGACTCCAGTTGAACTTAAATATGCACCTTCCCACAAAGCATGTTGTTTTCGTTTGCAGTGGTTGCTTCTGTAGTAGTTTATAGCACATGGGGCTACTGCTAGTCCCACGCACAATCCTCTATTGTCGTCTTTTATGGTGTGTTTTGAAGGATAAAGTGTACCTAAGTTTATAACGCGTATTCATACGCCTAGCTGAACTAATGAAGCTGAACATTTGAAATTGAAAATCGATCCATGTTCATCGTTAAAGGAAGGGTTGAATCTCAGAGATATCTTATTAAGAGCAGTGTTCTGTTATGTTCTGATAAGAATCGATATCATTGCACTTCGGGCAGACTCTAGCGAAGAGTGTAAATACAGATGATTTTGGTATCTCGCTGGCTGTACACACTCATCCTCCGTCATTCAGACACCCCTCACTGCTGGACCCGCGAATTATTTCAAAATCGTTTAAAATGAACGTTGCTGTTTCATCGTCTGCAGTGTCTTCATCCAAAAAGCGGTCGTTGATCAACTTCAAAATGTCACCTCAAGTCATTGCCAATGTCCTCACTGCGGGTGCCTCTGAGACCATGGTGTCAGTTTTTTTTTTCATTCCCGTATACCCCAGCGTTGACAGCACAGTATTGCTAAGCAATATGTGAGAATCGTTATTTGTGTTAGAAAGTATCATCTTAAAAATCACCGGAAAAATTATCTTCCATTCTAACACTGAAAGAGTTATCTTACATTCCACAACTATGAGGGTTATCTTCCATTCCACCATCGGAAGAGTTATCTTACATTCTACCACCGAAAGAGTTATCTTGCATGCCCACCACCGGAAGAGCTACCATTTTGTCCAAACTGTCTTTAGTCAGTATTAAAGGATTGACCTTGGCGGTCACACGTCTCCACAACTTCATGTCTGTTGTAATGTTATCGAGCATAGATCGGACTGTGAACTACACTATTGGTCATGTGTTGTTGTCGTGTACATTACTCATTCCATTTATTCTGAGCACGTATCGTTTCTAAAACGAGATATCCTAAATGCCGGGCTCTAAACTTCCGGTCCCTTAGCAGCCTGACGATAGATTTCAGGCGGTTCTTTAATATGGTTTGGAAAAATATTGTTATATTTTTAAATTAAATTGTAACTGAAATTGTCAATAAACAATTGTATATTTTTTTCACGTATGTCTGATCCACCAGAGGAGAAAAGTGACATTACGGCCACCTCTAACCAATCTGTTGGATAAACAAGATGTTGACAGAACGAATTCTGAAACTAGCCGTCGAGTTTATGAGGAAATATAATGCGATTGTTTACGAGCAAACAACCAGGAAGAAGAAATATGTAAATCTGTTTCAACATTGCTGTGTTTTTTTTTTCTTCATGAAAAGTAAAATTCGTTCTTGAAAATTGCTTCCTTTTTCATGAAAAGTAATGTTAGCTCTAATCATTGCTTACTTTTTTAATAAAAGGTTAACATTGCTTGTTTATTCTAATGAAAGGTAAAGTTGGCTCACAACATCGCTTAGTTTTTTTAATGAAAGGTAAAGATAGTTCAAAGTTGCTTAGTTCTTTTAATGAACGATAAATATGGTTCAACATTGCTTGGTTCTTTTAATGAAAGATAAAGATAATTCAACATTGCCCTGTTCTTTTCATGAAAAGTAAAGCTAGTTCTTTAATATTGCTTGGTTCTTTTCATGCAAGTGCATGTAGTTCTCCAACATTGCTTTGTTATTTTCATGTAAGGTGCAGGTAGTTTTCCAACATTGCTTTGTTTTGTTCATGGAAGGTAAGGAAAGTATCATATAATTCACTGCTATCGGGAATGAGGTATTAGGAATTTCATTTGGCTATTTCTGAGCTATTTTGTTAGATGAAGTGAGCAGTTCCTTTTCTTTGTGTCCTTCCTCAACAGTATTCTTTGTACCCATTTACAACTGCATCGACTATAGCGTGTCGATAAGGACTTTTATACCCGGTATCTTTACTATTAGAATCGAGCTCTCTGTCACGAATCGAATCTCTGTGTGTTGTTATTGTTGTTTGCGAATACCCACTTTGAGTAGGTTATTCTCTTGTGCACCCTGCAAAGGACGTTAAGTGGCGGGTTCCAGTAGCGTTTCTCCCATCGCGAGCGTGCTGACGAAGGTGAACCGTCGTTCTCCAGGCGGTTATGCTATGCTTAACCACACGTAGATCCCTTCCTTTGATAGCCAGGCTGCCATGAAACAGCCCGTTTCCAGGAACGGCTACGAGGAAGCCAAGGTGAGGGTCTTGTCCAGTATATTTTGCCTGACCCTGACTAACATGGCTGAGAAGTATATTTTGCCTGACCCTGACTAACATGTCTGATAAGTATATTTTGCCTGACCCTGACTAACATGTCTGATAAGTATATTTTGCCTGACCCTGACTAACATGTCTGATAAGTATATTTTGCCTGACCCTGACTAACATGTCTGATAAGTATATTTTGCCTGACCCTGACTAACACATCTTATCAGTATATTTTGCCTGACCCTGACTAACATGTCTGATAAGTATATTTTGCCTGACCCTGACTAACATGTCTGATAAGTATATTTTGCCTGACCAGACTAACACATCTTATCAGTATGTTTTGCCTGACCAGGTGTTAGTCTTCCTTTTTGAATCCCGGTAAGGCATACGTTTTTTTTTTCCCGTTGCGTGAGAAATAATCAAACATAGCCAGCACACAGTGTCAACGCGACCTGTAGTCCTGAAGCCTTCTAAGACCCTTCAACTACCCCAGCAATGGGAATAATGTTGTACTGCAGAAGACAGAAGATGCATCCCAGGTGTTCTCTACCATGCGATCATGCGGATAACTTAATAGTTCACAGACGACCAGGTGTAATGAATGGCCGAAACTCCTTATTTCCTGCGATGTCGCTGAATGTGTAAGCCACTTGGCAAGTATGAAACACTTCAAGGTATTTCCTGTGGTACACGCATACTATAGCTTGCTTTTACATAATTAACGTTTAATTCATCGATACTAGCGGGATTCACCTAAAGTCTGGTGGACCAAAAAGAAAGACTAGCATAGTTCCATACCAAGCACGAATGTTCAACTTGAGGTGCTACAGACTTCTTTATAATAGTTTCCAGCGACAGGAACTATCAGTATCCACAGCCTTCGCCATTTGCTGAGAGACTGGACACCTATGGGTTTGCTCGGAATGCAGTGAAATGAATTCTTGGAAACAGAACGCAAGTATCATTTCTGAGGTAAAATGACCAGTTTTACCTTTTTCGCCGAATTGTTTACAATAATATTTAGTCCCGTTCCCATATGCAGCTGAGTAGACAAAAGAGTGTCGAGACCAGGCATTAATGTTTGTTCCTTTACCGGTCGAGACAAAGAAATCGAACAGCTCAGCACCACAGACGCTCGAGACAGAAATCGTACAGCACAAACGCTCGAGACAGAGATCGAACAGCACGAGCGCTCGAGACAGAAATCGAACAGCACAAACGCTCGAGACAGAAATCGAACAGCACAAACACTCGAGACAGAAATCGAACAGCACAGACGCTTGAGACAGAAATCGAACAGCACAGACGCCTGAGACAGAAATCGAACAGCACAAACGCTCGAGATAGAAATCGAACAGCACAAACGCTCGAGACAGAAATCGAACAGCACAAACGCTCGAGACAGAAATCGAACAGCTCAGCGCCACAAACGCTCGAGACAGAAATCGAATAGCTCAGCGTCACAGACGCTCGAGGCAGAAATCGAACAGCTCAGCGCCATACGCTCGAGACAGAAATCGAACAGCTCAGCGCCACAAACGCTCGAGACAGAAATCGAACAGCTCAGCGCCACATACGCTGGGATCAAATATGAATGGAATAATGATGTTGTATAACCAGGGAACTTCCTTAAAATGTATGTGCAGTTGTATCTTATCTGATTTCCCTGTTGTGTCTATATCTTTGGGATCCAGATACTGAGCTGTGTTTGAGCTGTAGCGGTCAGCGACCAAAGCTGACTGCTAGCGTCAGGGCCAACGACCAAAGCTGACTGCTAGCGTCAGGGCCAACGACCAACGCTGACTGCTAGCGTCAGGGACAAAGATCAAAGCTGACTGCTAGCGTCAGGGACAACGACCAAAGCTGACTGCTAGCGTCAGGGCCAACGACCAAAGCTGACTGCTAGTGTCAAGGCCAACAACCAACGCTGACTGCTAGCGTCAGGGACAACGACCAAAGCTGATTTCTAGCGTCAGGGACAACGACCAAAGCTGACTGCTAGCGTCAGGGACAACGACCAAAGCTGACTGCTAGCGTCAAAGACAACGACTAAAGCTGACTGCTAGCGTCAGGGCCAACGACCAAATCTGACTGCTAGCGTCACGGACAACGACCAAATCTGACTGCTAGCGTCACAGACAACGACCGAAGCTGACTGTTAGCGTCAGGGACAACGACCTAGAGCTGGCAAGACCCTTCACCACCTTAACGGGATTATCATGGATACAACATGTCCACTGCACCAAGACTCCCACTAGAAGACCTGGCCCGAGGAAAGAAACATGCAAGATAAATTGTGGTGTACCATTGAGGACCTGCGACCGATGTTTTAATTCGTGGAGGCAACCCATCTGGTGGCATAAAGCGAAACCGAACTCAAGGAAGTAGAAGATCCTGGATAACTTTCTGCAACAGGGCAGACTGGCTAATGAGAAGAGGTCGAAGAGGAAGCCCGGTATCCAAAAATGTCATGCTGGAGTCGGATGTATTGGACCGAAAGTTGCAAATATCAACACAACGCATTCCGTTCTCTGGACTACATCCTGCTCCTTGCAAAGCTACAGGGTTTGGTCGCTGTACTTTAAGAGCTAACGAAAAGAAGAAAAAGAGATCGTTTCTGTTATTCTAATTATGTATCTAATATTAATGCTACGCAAGCATCTCACATTGTCAGTGTAAGATGAAAATATTTTATAATCTCTTTGACTAATGAGAGTTATTTTCGACTTTTGGTGTCAATATACCTAAGTAGGTCAATTATAGTCACCCCGCAGGATATCATGTTCGCTTCGTAAAACTTAATTTCCTGTTCGCTTTAATCATTTATGAATCGGTCTCTCTTATTGTTATTTTTGTACTAATTTTAATTGACTTTAAAACCGTGAAGAAAAAACACAAATGTATTTATTTAGAAGACTGGTTCCGTCGAGTACTAAGACGGAAATAATAAAAGCCACCTACGCGTTCAATGGAAAAGGTACTGAGGAAATGGCAGACTCAAAGACACACGAACTGGAACGGCTAAGACTGGTCAAAAACCACGCAAAAACAGACAGCTCCGGCAAGTTATACCAGAACAGACAGATAACATTTTGAGAAAATTATAAGGAACATGCAGACATATTTTTGAATAAAATTGTAGGGAACATACAGACGTACCTTGGAGTAAATTGTTGGGCATATGCAAACGAACCTTTGAGTAAATTGTAGGGAACATACAAACGAACCTGTGAGTAAATTGTAGGGAACATAAAAACGTACCTTTGAGTAAATTGTAGGGAACATACAAACGAACCTTTGAGTAATTTCAAAGATAAAATACAGATAAACATTATAGACAATTATAAGACACCGTTAAGATGAACCTTTGAAGGTAAAAAGGAAAGTGCAGGAATTAGAATCGTTGACTAGAATCTAAAAAGTAGAAGAAAGACAATTCTAAGAATATTTAATTAGAAACAGATGAGATAATCAACAGGCACAAACAACAGAACCGAAATTGTTGCATGAGAACTCAAAAAAGAACTAAAACAAATGCACGAACTTGTAGTGCGGAACTAAAACAATCTCCCGAACTTGTAGTCCGGAACTAAAACAATCTTCCGAAATTGTAGTGCGGAACTAAAACAATCTTCCGAAATTGTAGTGCGGAACTAAAACAATCTTCCGAACTTGTAGTCAGGAACTAAAACAATCTCCCGAAATTGTAGTGTG
The DNA here is from genome assembly GCA_036924085.1 of Ariolimax columbianus. Taxonomy (NCBI): domain Eukaryota; kingdom Metazoa; phylum Mollusca; class Gastropoda; order Stylommatophora; family Arionidae; genus Ariolimax; species Ariolimax columbianus. Next base: position 17,776,528 of record JAVGWX010000011.1, read on the forward strand.
GAACTAAAACAATCTTCCGAACTTGTAGTGCAGAACTAAAACAATCTTCCGAAATTGTAGTGCAGAACTAAAACAATCTTCCGAAATTGTAGTGCAGAACTAAAACAATCTTCCGAAATTGTAGTGCGAAACTAAAACAATCTTCCGAAATTGTAGTGCGGAACTAAAACAATCTTCCGAAATTGTAGTGCAGAACTAAAACAATCTTCCGAAATTGTAGTGCAGAACTAAAACAATCTTCCGAAATTGTAGTGCAGAACTAAAACAATCTTTCGAAATTGTAGTGCGAAACTAAAACAATCTTCCTTCGAAATTGTAGTGCGGAACTAAAACAGTCTTCCGAAATTGTAGTGCGGAACTAAAACAATCTCCCGAACGTGTAGTCCGGAACTAAAACAATCTTCCGAAATTGTAGTCCGGAACTAAAACAATCTCACGAGCACATAACGAAGAGCCGAAACAACCTCACAAGAAGAATAGAGACAAATTACACTAGATCGTAAGGAGGAATATATAATTTTGTTTTTCTAAACGGCCACCGTTCGTTCCTATTTGGACATGTCGCCCGATTTGCCGAGGACTTGCTACCTCCAGCCCCCAACAACCATCTCTTAAATCAGACCACGGACATCAAGGATGGTTTTTGTTGTTGTTGTTATCCAATAGCTGCTGAGAAAGCTTTCTCTTGGCAGCCCAATGCCCTTCTTAGATAGATACAGGTATTCAGTTGGTTCACTGCTCCGTAAAATTTGTTGACAATTGTCGGCTGTGCTTGAACGAATCTCAAACTCATGTCCGCAGGCACCTTGCAACTCAATAAGTAGGTGTCTAAATGTGGCTATTGACTGTGGTGTGTCATTTTTGGAACTGAAAAGATGGGGTAACGAGACTAACGTCTGGTCAGACACAACATATTGATCAAACATGTTAGTCAAGGTCAGGCAAACTATACTAGTCAAGACCTCACCTCGACTTCCACGCAACCCTTCCTGTAAATGAGCTATTTTCACGATAGCCTGGTTAACGATATGAGGGATTGATATGATCCCCGTAGTAGTAAGCGACACGCAGATGAATCGAAGCATAGCACAATCGCCTGGATGAACCCGATCCACCTTCATCAGCATGCTCGAGATGTAAGGCAAGGTACGACAACCCGCCACTTAACGTCTTTTTTTAGGGCGCACAAAAGAGTAATCCTACTCATTGTAGGCATTCAACACCAACAATTGAAAGATGAGATTTCGATCTCTTCCATGTAATTTATATGTGTCTTGAAAGCACCTTTGCGTTGCTAAACCGCCGCCGTTTAGTTCTACTTGGACATGTGCCCCGACTTATCGAGGACGTCCCCACCCACATCTCTTAAAGTAGGTCATGTACATCAAAGATGGGAAAGGACCCTCTCCATCATGACCCTAGCCCGCGGCCGTTCCCGCACCATCAATTAGGTGAAAATCAAAATGATATCATTCCCACTGCATGAATCCTGAGGGTTAGCCACTTATAGTGATAATTATATGTTGGCGCGACGGACCCATGTCGCCAGGCGGAATGCTTACCTACTGACCTCCTTTACTGTAAACTTTCTAATAGCTCAAACATACAACACTTCAAAGCAACCACTAAGCGAAGATTATCTTGAGTTTAACCTCACTTTCATGTTCTGCTCTGCTAAGAATTGACGCCATCGCACTACTTGCAGCCCCAAATGTGCTCCATTTGTTTAAACAAATTACGAAGGGTGTGTATGCTAATGGTTACTGTAGTTCGCTTGTTGTGCACACTAATGCCCCGTTATCAAAGGCATGTTTACCTCTCTTTTCTTGTGACATACTCAACTTAACGTCTTTATACTGGTTTAGAAGACTCCGGCAGAGTCTGTGCAGAACTAGTTTCTTTTACATTCATTTGATCTCAAAATACCTATGCACATCCAATAAATGAATTAATTGAGCTTGCCTCCACTATTTTCTGTGGCAATGCATTCTAAGATTTGACCACTCTCTGACTAAACATATATTTTCTGGTATCCTATCTCGACCTTTCTTTAACTAATTTCTGGTTGTGCTCACTTGTTATTGTAGCCGGCTGTATTTTGAAGAAAATAAATGTGTAATAGTCGAGTTAATCCTTTCGGTAATTATCCTATAAACTTGTATTAAGTCACCTCAAAGTATTCAATTTTCTAAACACTATGCCGGTTTTTTTAAAATAGTTTTTCCTCAAAACTATAATTCTCGAATTCCACTATTAGTTTTGTCGCTATTCTTTATTTCACTTCCAGAATGTTTGAATCTAATGTATTCTTCTGTGTAGTTAAATGTAGTCCGATTTCAAACACTGATTAATCCATTACATTGTCAGCATATACGAGACAGTAATTGATTGATTTCTGAATGTCACACCGAACCAACTCTACTGTCGCGATTGTCAGTGCCTTCAAGTCCAGAACGCCAAAACCTTCGTTTTTGCAAACTCTCACATGACCAGAACAGTAAATCCAAACTTGCCCCATAACATCACTGCAACATGAGAGTAATATATCAAGTGCTTCAATCTTGATAATATCCCCATTATGTTATGTCACATTAAGCATAACTGACATTACTGCAGCATTGGGTAGACCAACAGGTGCTCAATTACTTTCAAATAAATAGAGAAGTGAATATGCATTTCTTAATGGCTATAAAATACACCAAGGTAAAAGAACATACAATTAGTTTTTGATAAAAACTAATTAAGCCTGTCGGGACAACGATCACATTAATATTAATTTTTTGATGGGTAGCTAAGTAACAAATAGCTAATTTTTACAAATAAATTGAAGTGCACACATGAAAATCATTTATTATTGCACACACATTTGTCAACATATCTCAAATTTATCTCCATTAATAATTGTACATTTATGGCGTTGTCTGTCAGCTCGACTTATCTAACAATCCCGTCGCAATTATGTTTCGGTCGCAATCTGAACTGAACGACCAGGTCAATCTCCATAAGCATTTTTAGCGTCCTTCAAAAAAATGTATTGACCCATTTTTAATTTTTTTTTAAATATGACACAACATAGGTCACACCTCTCAACGACATCTAACGACACACGTAGACTGAACATAGATAGACCGACCCATTTATGTACAGCTTTAGGGGACAAACACTTCTTGGCGTAAACACTTAACAGAGAATATACTTTTAACGGCTAACACTTACAACAGTAAACACTTATAGCAGTAAACACTTCTAGCGGTAACCATTTCTAACGGTAAACGCTTCTTTGACTGAATACTACAATTCTTACCGTAAACACTTCTCCATATAAACAATTATCACCATAAACAAATCTCACCATAAATACTTCTTACCATAAACACTTCTCACCATAAACTTTTCTCAAAGAAAAAACTTCTTCTGGAGACGTAAACACTTCACGAGACGTATACCCTTATCACCGTTAACAGTTCACGAAGTAAATACTTATCAAGGTAAACACTTCTCAGCGTTAAAACTTCTAGACATAAATACTTCTAGACATAAATACTTCTAGACATGAATACTTCTAGCCATGAATACTTCTAGATATAAATACTTCTAGACATAAATACTTCTAGACATAAATACTTCTAGACATAAATACTTCTAGACATAAATACATCTCGACATAAATACTTCTAGACATAAATACTTCTAGACATAAATACTTCTAGACATAAATACTTCTAGACATAAATACATCTCGACATAAATACTTCTAGACATAAATACTTCTAGACATAAATACTTCTAGACATAAATACTTCTAGACATAAATACATCTCGACATAAATACTTCTAGACATACATACTTCTAGACATAAATACTTCTAGACATAAATACATCTCGACATAAATACTTCTAGACATAAATACTTCTAGACATAAATACTTGTAGACATAAATACTTCTAGACATAAATACATCTCGACATAAATACTTCTAGACATACATACTTCTAGACATAAATACTTCTAGACATAAATACATCTCGACATAAATACTTCTAGACATAAATACTTCTAGACATAAATACTTCTAGACATAAATACATCTCGACATCAATACTTCTAGACATAAATACTTCTAGTCATAAATACTTCTCGCTATAAAAACTTCTCGCCATAAACACATCTCGAGGTGTAAACACTCTTCGCTGTGAGCACCTCTTGACGTAAACATTTCTCGCCGTAAGCACATCCGTACGAATATACTGTGCACGAATTCCTTTGTCACATGGCCCCCACGTCTCCCGACAACTCCCTTCCCAACAGCACGACGTTCTTCTGCACCTGTACAACATATAACGAACAACAGAAAAGAAAGTGAAGTAATAGGCAGCCCAGAATTCTGACTCCACCCTCTCCAGTTGACCGGAGCGTCTTGCCACAAGAGAGAGATATTAGTAAAAGTACTAGACCAGCAGGATACCCCGAAATGTGTGTCACAACTAGCCATTTAGTCATTCAACACGTGCAACTATGAAATATAGGCCGAGTACGATCCAGACATATGTTATAGACTCAATTACATTCCATCTTTCCGATCATCAAGCATAGACCATACAGGTAGTAAATTCTTTACTCTTCATCGAAGTTTCCATATCTTCCCTTTCTTACCACACTGAACTCCACATGCACGGTCGCCATTTTATTATGAGATGCCCACATGTGTCCGACATCTAGTAGCTGCTACGTAAAGAAAACATCAAGAAGAATGCTGATCCTTCTTAATGGCACCTTTACTTTGAATCATGGTATTCAAAAAGGCATGCAATGTATGTTGCCAGGTGGCTGAAGCCTTCGGCTATCCGTAGAAAGTATTTAAACTTCTTGTGGCTTACTGGGCCTGGGGGGAAGGTCCAAATAATTTGGGTAGATTTTTAACTAGGATTTTTTAAATGTTGTACGAGCAGCGGCCGTTAAGCCTACTCTTTTTTATTTCTACCTGCCAAGGAATTTTTAACGTGATCGATACTGAACACGGAAGACCGATCTCACTACGAAGAGAACATGGAGAAATTTTACCAAGAGAGCCGTGTGAAAAACTGTCGGTCTCCATCGGGATTCGAACTCGCGACCACTGAGCCCGCTTTAAAAACCACCAATTACCATTTCCCCAATCCCATTTCAGTTTGTGACTTACTTATTGGTTAGTCCTTGTATATACAAGTAGCAAGAGTAAAGTCAGCTCAGTAATACACCCAGAAGTAGAATCCTCCAGCATTAAATCTCCAGATATTTTAACTTATATTTCTCTTGTTGTTGGTCGTCACCTACAAGTAGCAAGAGGAAAGACAGCTCAGTAATACACCCAGAAGTAGAACCCTCCAGCATTAAATCTCCAGATATTTTAACGAACAGCGATAACACCATCCCCTTCTACAAACCTAGTGTGCCCGATATGTAGCAGATGTTTTCGTGCCCGCTTTGGCCTGTTCAGCCACATGCACACCCACACCCAACAGGGAAATCTGTGACAAGGATGATGTCGGCGGTCCTCATCGACAACGATGGACAGCTATTATTATTATTATTATTTTGTCGTTGGTCGTCACCTAGAAACCAACGCTTTCGTTGAATTAAAAAAATAATGGTAAGAAGCTATAATTTCCGTGATTAGTAGACTACTGGTGCTCACCAACCTGATTTAAAGAGAAGAGGAATAAAGGTAATTTAGCTATGCTGTCGCGACGCAATTAACTGGCTATTTATTTTAACGAGGTTTGGAACCCAGGTTCCTTCATCATAAACCATTATCCAAACTACTCTGCCCCTACTAGATGCTCATCTTTCATCAAACATCCACATATAATTGCCTAGGGATATCATCTTCTATTTCTATTTTCAGATATTGTCCGACATTCTCGAATAATCTGAGTATCATTCCCTTTGGTATCATGATCTTAAATTATCCCCACGTGCAATTACCATGCGAGTTCGCCCTGGGTATTCCCCGAAGTATTATTTCCAGGAAAAATACTCATTTTCACATCTTTTTATGGAAACCTTCACTAGCAGACCGCGAACTATGTGCTCGAATAGCCTGAGTCGTCTAATAACTATATTGCTGAAAAATGTACCAAAATGCGTCGGAATATGTGCTCGCCGATATAAAGGTTTGATCAACTGTATCGGAATCATTTCAGTAGTTACACGACGAAGTGGTCAATTATCTGTTTACTGGGAAGATCAAACTACCTTCTTCGTTCTTTTCTGTACATATATCTTTCTCTATCCATGTACCTTTCTCAACCGTGGTCTCAACCTTCTCATCTCCTACAGGTTATTTATGTGTTTTTCAACATCAGCATCATTCATTTCGCTTTGTGTCCTGGTTGTGCCTTTCGGTGTCAGGTTATGAAGAGGTCTCTTGATCGGACCCTAGTATGTGCTTCGTACACGGGGAGCTTTACTGCTTCAATTATTTATGATATCCATTGTTTGCGTGGTCGGTCCTTGGCTTTGTTTCCATTGTATCTGCATAGCATTGCTTTCTGGGGGATACTATCTGGTGTTTGACGTGTCACGTGAATGAACCATTTAGTTTTGGGGCAAGAAGACGAACAGTGTGTACTATCAAATTACACCGATTTTGAAATACCCGTGTGCTTTTTCAACTAAGGTGAGACTGAAAAATATACTGTTTATTCCTATATTGTGCTTGTTACCAATGTCAATCTTGGTCCTTACTAGAAACATAAGTAAAAACACATCAGAGTAAGATCCAGAGCTGTGAGATATGCTATATGAGTGCAGCCGGAAAGACGATCCCTGACCGAATCCACAATACCACGCTGAGTAGGATCACCAGAAAACAGGGAAACACAGCAAAATTAAAAACACATTCAAAAAGCAAAAGAAGGATGAGATCCAAAGAAGTTGGCATGAAAAGACTGAAAGCCTCAACATGGACAGGGATACAAGTAAACTCTGGAACCTGACAAGAGCCTTAAATGAGGAAACCAGAGGGAGCCATGGGAAGACGGTCATTAAGGAAAATGAGAAACATCATACAGGGAAAATGGCAGCAAACATCCTGGCTGAATTTTTCAGAGATGAGAGTACCACAACCTTGACACGAGAAAGCAAACTACAGGTCAAAAAGAGATAAAAGAGAACCTGAGGACACAGAATGCGGATACCTGCATGAAGGCATCATTCAAAATGGTAGAGTTAAACACTGCTATTCAGAAACTGAAAAACAAGAAAGCTCCAGAAAAATATGGCATCACAAATGAAATGATTAAAAACCTAGACCAAGGGTCAAGAAGAAAACTCCTGACAATCTTCACTCAATCATGGAACAAGGGTAAGATCCCAGACCAGTTGCGAAAGGCTATCATTATCCCCATCAGAAAACCAAAAAAAGGTCAAGACAAGCAAGGAAAGCTATAGGCCAATAAGCCTGCTCAGCTGTGTTGGAAAAGTCGTGAAAAAAATGGTAAACACAAGACTAATAAAACATCTGGAAAAAAACCATCTCCTACTCAATTCACAGTCAGCCTTTAGGAAAAACCGCAACACAGAAGACCAACTAGTGTACCTAACTCAAGAAATAGAAAATACATTCCAAGGTAAGGAAAAAGTACTTGCGGTCTTTGTGGATATGACAAAAGTTTTTGACAAGGTATGGGGAGAAGGACTCTTCTAAAACTATTAAACAACAAAATAGAAGGGAGAATGTACAGCTGGATACAAGACTTCCTCCGATTCATAACAGCAAGAGTAAAATTAGATGGATCACTGAGCCATAGAATAGCTCTCCAACAAGGTGTACCCCAGAGAGGAGTCATCTCTCCTACCCTCTTTATCCTGTTTATAAACGATATAGCGAGACAACTCCCAAAGAAAGTATCCAGTGCCCTACACGCTGACGACTTCGCAATGTGGAGTGCTGCAGAAAAACTACCAACAGCTGAAAATAGAATGCAGACATCACTGGACACTGTTGGAAAATGGGTTACAGATTGGGGATTGCAGATTAACATCTCAAAGTCAGTTACAACATGCTTCTCACTGTCCAACACCAAGGAAGTAACAACAATTATTATAAATGGCAAAGAGTGTGTACAAGAAAATACACCTGTGTATCTCGGAGTTAAAATGGACAAGAGACTCACATAGAGGGAACACATACAGGATATAGAACAAAAAGCAACCATAAAACTATCCCTCATGAAAAAGTTGGCCGGAACAAGCTGGGGTGCAAATAGCAACATCCTCAAAAATGTATATCCTGGCATAGTCAGGCCAGGACTTGAATACGGCATGACAGCCTGGTCTACAGCATCAAAAACAAACAAGGAACGCCTAACCAAATTTCAAAATGCAGGCTTAAGGATAATAACTGGAGAAATTAGGACTACACCAATCCAGAAAATGGAAACATATACACATATAAGATCCCTAAATACTAGCCGAGAGTCAAAACGGCTTATTAGAGCTAGATACATGACCAAATGGAAAACCGAACATACTGGCTACACCAAAGATGATGCCTATTACCAGTTGAACAGAAAAGAGCAGGTCGTGGTCTTCAGACTTCGCACTGGCCACAATAGACTCAGGTACCACCTATTCAACAAATTGAAGATAGGTGGCACCGACGAATGCCCGTGTGGTACCGGGAAAATGACCGCTGAGCATTTGCTGCAAAACTGCCTGACATACGAGGATCAGAGAGAGCAGATGTGGCCATCACCAGTGGCAACACTAGACAAGATCTATGGCAGTGTCGACAGCCTCAGGATGACGGCTGCTTTTTTCGAAAAAATAATGGTTACTGTCTGACTGCGTACGACGAAGAAGAAGAAGAAGAATCTCCCGCTACCAAACCCTGAAAGGGCTTAAGTAGCAGAATGTAGTCCAGAGAACGAAATGCGTTGTGTCGTATTTTACAGCTTGACTGCGATAGTTGCACCTTTTGGTCCAACACATCCGACTTCAGCAAGCATTTTGTTAGTACCGGGCTAGCATTCCCACTTTGATCCCTTCTCCTTAGCCAGTCTGCTCTGATGCAGCCTGTTATCCAGGATCACCGCGTGGAGGTGTAGAAGGGTCTTAGCAGCTGTTTCGCTGGCACTGACGCTAGCAATCAGCTATGTGTCGCTGACCACTGCAGCTCATGCGCTGCTCGGCATCTTGATCCCTGTTTTTTAACTATGAAGAGCCAAGCTGCAACAAAACATCGAAATAAGTACATAGATCCCAGGAATAAGAAGAAAAGACCAACACAGTGTCCACGAGCTGAAAATTTTAGCACAAACAATGAGTGAGAAGAAATATAATACCAAGGAATGCACACATGTGTACGCAGATGGTTCAGCAGAGTTGGCAGGCTGAAACGGGGGAGAGGGCATATTCATAAGACACAAAAGTGGAAATATAACAGAAGAAGCCCTCCCAACAGGAAAGTTGTCCACAAACCTCAGAGCAGAATCGATGGCCCTCCTGTGAGCACTGAGAATACTTCAAACAGAAAGGCAACCTCCGACAAAAATAGATGTATTCACGGACCGCAGAGTACTATTAGAGACAATACAAAAAAACAAAACAACGAACCAGTGTTATCAGAGATCAGAGCAGAACTGGGAAAACTCCAGAGATCCTCAATAGTAGCGCTCCAGTGGCTACCCTCCCATTGCGGAATCAGGGGAAACGAAAGAGCTGATGCTCTGGCAGATAATGGCAGCAAAAAGGCACAATTCAATTATCGAGTACCATACAGAGAAATCAAGAACATTATCAGAAATCAGTATATACACCAATGGAGAGAAGACAGAAACATAAGCAGTACGCCAGACCCAATTCACCAACTCAAAAGAAATCAACAAACTTCCTTATTTCGCCTGAGAACTGGACACTGCAGAGTACTAGAACATCTTTACCGACTGAAGATCTCACACACTGATGAGTGCCCATGTGGAACAGGATGCCAGAACCCTGAGCATATTCTACAGGAATGCCCAATCAATAGGGAAATGAGATGCCAGACCTGACCAGAGGATGCGGAGCTGAGACAAAAGCTGTGGGGCAGCCGCTCCGACCTGGTGAAGACTACAGACTTCATCATAGCGACTGGCTTGCGGATATAACATGACCAAAACATCCTGAACGCAAAGATGAAGAGAAAAAGAAGTAGGATCAAACCCAGTTAGTGACTACATTGACGTCCCAAAAATCAAGTGGTTTGGTCATTTAGTTCGAATGAATTATGACCAGCATGCATCAAGAGCATATCATATGCATGTTTCCGGTCCACGAGCAAGGGGCAGACTTCGACGTCGGTGGAGTGAAGGTGTCTCTGACATTCTCAGGAAGCTACACATAACAACGGCAAAACGCTTCTCATTTGGCGATAACAACATATCTACTTATCCCGCCTCTCTGAGACGCCTCACGACAAGAGTAGTAGGACTAAGAAGAAAAAGCACGACAATGGATACCATTACAGGTTTGATGTGCATATCCTTGATCTCAATAACAAAATAAGTTCCAGAGTTGTCCCTACATGCCTTGCCTCAGCAAATTCAAAATCAATGGCTGCAGAATGCGAGGATTGCTCTGTCCTGTTCTATGAGTCGACTTCACTGCACTCCGGGCATCCCAATAGGTACTCGGTCTCTGTCAGCAGAGGGCGCACAGTGTGGATGCTGATGGTGACTGTAGCCTGTTGGTTGTACACCTTCCTATTTCGTCATCTCAAGTTCCCTGATCCACTGAATCCTAATATGATTACAAAGTGCCGCAGCCTGTGCTTTGCAGACTCATCCAAAGCAGTGTCATTTTCCAGCAGGTGATCCTTGATAACCTTCACTATGTCATCTTTATCCATGTGTATTGTATGTATGTATGTATGTATGTATGTATGTATGTATGTATGTATGTATGTATGTATGTATGTATGTATGTATGTATGTATGTATGTATGTATGTATGTATGTATGTATGTATGTATGTGTGTATTGTATGTATATATGTATATATGTATGTATGTATGTATGTATGTATGTGTATTGTATGTATGGCGGATAAATACCTTCAAAATGGCGTTTCAAGTGTGCCGTCAACATATTTCACTCATTACAAATCATGATTGCTGGCAGCCACAAAAATGTATTTTAATAAAAGAATTTAAAGAATTACATACTTCTTCCGAGTTGATCGATTTTACGCAGTTAGTGTCACGTTTAGAAATTTGCTCATTACGCAACGTAGATTACGATGGATAGGTCATGGTCACCGGATGGAAGATGGTCGCATCTTCACAAATATTCTTTACGGAAAATTGGGGACGCAAACTCGTATAACATGTTTCTCAACCATATAGCTGGATGGGGACGATGCAGGTTATGTGAATGCGTAGCTTGGTTTTCAATGAGCGCATCTACTGACTACACGGTCAATGAAGGGCGCTCATAGTGGTAGCAGTTATGCTGGTCCTTAGAATGGCAGAAGATGCTTCTAATGCAGGTTTTTGCAGGTGTTTCAAAGTTAACCAGTAGTCAAAGTATTATTGGTCAGGTCGTTAATACAGCTTTTTTCTGTGGCGAGTTCTGGGCAAGCGAGTAGAACATGTTTTTTGAATGTCGTGGTGAAGTGTGGTTTTAAATTGTGTACAAGGTCTAAAGTGTTAAATTCTAATTTGGAAAAGTACGCCCCTGTTCCCCGCGTTGGTTGTGTTCCGATAGGTCATTTCGTTATGCTTCGCTCAATCAAATCAAAGTCCGTCACTCCTCTCCGTGCATCGGCCACTGACACCATCCTACCAGGTCAGACGGTCCTGGGCTGCTCTTTCTGCCTCTCTCCGGGTGTAATCATTTGGTTTGGCTTGACTTCGTTCGTTATCAATCCCCCACTACCAAACCTTGAAATAGCTTAAGTAGCATAATGTAGTCCATAGAACGGAATGCAATGTATCGCAGTTTACAGCTTAACTGCGATACTTGCATCTTTAGGTCCAACACATCCGACTTCAGCAGGCATTTTTTTGAGTACCGGGTTAGCCTTCCCTCTTCGATCCCTTCTCCTTAGCCAGCCTGCTCTGTTGCAGCCTGATATCCAGGATCCCCGCGTGGAGGTGTAGAAAGGACTTGACAGATCTAGTTCCCTGGTCCATGCGCTAGCAGTCAATTATGGGTCGTTGACCGCAGAAGCTCATTCGCTGTCTAGCATCTTCATCATTTAAACTTAATTCATTTTCACATTCTCTTCTTGTTGTATTCTGATTTATCATTTGTCTCTCTCGCTCTATCTTTATCTCTGTATGTCTGTCTGTCTGTATCACTTTCTCTCTTTCTCCCTCCCTCTCTCTCTTCCTCCACATTTGATGATTTCATGTAAGAGCATGTCTGTCTATGTTGGACGGTGCCTTCTGTAGCGTATGGCTTATAGAGCCCCATTTTACTTGCTAAACTTGATAATACAGCGCCCTTAGTCGCCTCTGGCAGGTTACAGTTTTACTATTATTTGAACCCTCTCGGGCAGCGGTAACATTCGGGTGAGTATGGGGTATAAAGGTCGCATAATCAAAAGACAAATTGTCATATTGTTGACAAATGTCAGCTTTGCTTTCAAAATGTCAGAAGGTTATTATTTTGTTTTTGCTTATGTGCCCCTGTGTTTGTTTGTTGTTTTTTTTTTTGTTAATGCTAATAGTAGTTTTGTACATGTTACTGCAGACGGAAATAATGTGTTACGGATATCGTTATATGATTATCAGGCTGCGTGTAGATGTGAGTGGGGTAACGTGTGGTTGGGTGACGTGTGGTGGGGTGACGTGTGGTCGAGGGACGTGGGGTGGGTGACGTGTGGTCGAGTGACATGGGGTGGGGTGATGTGTGGAGAGGTGATGTATGGTGGTGTGACATGTGGTAAGGTGATGTGTATTGTGGTGTCGTGTGGGGAGGTGGCGGGTGGTGGATACGTATTGTTGGTGACGTGTGACTGGTTGATGTTGATATGGTGACTTGTGATGGATTGTTGCGTGGTTGTGGCACGTGTGTGGGATCAACGTATTTTCTGGGGTGACGTGCGTTGGAATGTCGTCCAGTGGGATGCCGTCCGGTGGGATGACGTCCGGGGGATGACGTGCTTCTCTTCTACATGTTCTACTGTCCGTAATTGTATTAGTAACGTCCGAACGGACGACTGGAAATAATTGAGCAAGACAACTAGGGTACGTACCTTGCCATCTTTGCTGACAAAGGAAAGTGTTCTAGCCCCGCTGTCCCTCGATCACCTACTCTTCCTCTAACCTTTGTTGCACTCCATACAAAAAGTAGGGTCACCACTTCAGTTGACCCTTTATTGAAGCCTGTAACAAAACACTGTGTATGATCATGCTGTATTAGTTTGTGTATCAATTTATTTTACATTATGAGATTGCTAGTCACATGCACAACCTTGTTTAATCGCATATTACGACATCCTTGGAAGAATCATCATCATCAACCTCTTTCAACTCCCATGGAGTACAGATCTTTAACAAATACACGACAAATCCTTATGTGAGACATTCATTCCAACTCTGCCGTTGTCTTCATTGTATATTTTATGTCTAGCTCGAGCTCTACTCTTTAGGTGTGATAAGGTCGGCCTCTATCTCTCTTACCCTTGGCATCCCAGAACAGAGCCTGTCTTGTTATGCTATCAGTTGGTTTCCTTAGTGCATGTCCTTTCCAACGCTAGTATTTATTCCTTACCATTTGTTGCACAGATATCTGCTTGGTTCTTTCTAACAGTCCTACATTAGTAATATTATCCTTACCATTTCAGTATCTCTTTTATGTGTAGGCACCCAGTTATTAAAGTGTGTGTTGTTGTTGTTATTCTTCTTCTTCTTGTTGTTCTTCTTGTTCTTGTTGTTCTTCTTGTTGTTGTTTTTTGTTCTTCTTCTTATTGTTGTTTTTGTTCTTTTTCTTGATCTTGTTGTTGTTCTTGTTGTTGTTTTCGTTGTTATTGTTTGTGTTCTTGTTGTTCTTGTTGTTGTTTTCGTTGTTCTTCTTGATCTTGTTCTTGTTGTTCTTGTTCTTGCTGTTCTTCTTGTTATTCTTCTCCTTGTTCTTCTTCTTCGTGTTCTTCTTCTTCTTTCAATTTTAAACCACTTCGTTGATCATTTATATTTGTGTCTGCTGCAATTTATTTTACATAATTAGATAATTAGTCTCATTATACAACCCTGTTTAGTCGCCTTTTACGACAATCTTGGATGAATATAGTGGCTCTATTCCTTATTCCCCGAGATGCACTCGTGCAATGCGATTAATATTAGAGATAGCAATTGCAGCAAACACCGTGCTAAAATGTACAATTATTAGAGGGGAAAAACATTTCTCGACACCGGAGAATGTACCGTTACAACGTAAAGGTCAATCCGGCAAACGATTAGGTCAAGACTCGCTAGAAATGATGAAATATATTCTCGCTAAGACGAGACGTCTAATCCACCATGGCGATCATTTTAATCATTGTGAGCCATGTCGATTGATGTAGGTCATCACTGATCTCCACAAATTCATGGCTTGAGCGATGTTGTTTTTTTGTTATTTACATTTGTGCTATCGTTATCCCTCTTTTGATCCTTTACAGCTACACTGTCTAACTTTTTTCTCTCATTTATTACCCCTCGTCCAATTTTCCTGCAATTCTGCAAGTTATTACCTTGTATTTTTAATTAGAAAGAATATGAAGATATGAGATGTACAGTTCTAAGAGAATTGTACCTTCCTGAGTCATTTGACATAACATGGACACTGAATAATAGTTTGAAAGAAGTATAAAAGTATTCGAAATGTGGGTATCTGGAAGATTGGGTTGCATTTCGTGGAAAGAAAAGAAAACAAAAGTGGACGGGTATTGAAAAAGTTGGAGGTGAATAGAAAATTAATGAACGAAATCAAGGTTAGGCTGTTGAGATATTTTGGCCATATGGCTTAGCTTCGTTCGTTCTCAATCTTCCGCTACCAAACACTAAAAGGGCTTAAGTAGCAAAATGTAGTCCAGAGAACGCAATGCGTTGTGTCGCATATTAAAACTTAACTGCGATATTTGTTGCACCTCTCGGTCCACCACATCCGACTTCAGCAAGCCGTTTTTAGTCCCGCTTTGCCGTCTGCCCTGTTGCAGCTTGTTATCCAGTATCACCGCGTGGAGGTTTAGAAGAGTCTTGGCAGCTCTGGTTCGCTGGCCCTGACGCTAGCAGTCAGCTATGGGCATACATGCATCCTTGTATGGGGTTGTTGGATGTGTTAGCTCAGTTCACAGCCAGCAATCCGCCATTTTCTGTGGTAAAAGTGTGTCTCGGTTCGAATCACCATCTGGAGACTTCGGAAAAATCCGGGTCGTGATTTTAATCGGGGACCGCTTCTCCAGTCAACCCAGCTGTAGTTGGGTACCTGATGCATGACATAGGGAAAGTAAAATCAGCAAGGAACGGCACTGGTCACCACGCCTCTCACAGGCTGCGGCTTAGTATAATGGAGTTTTCAAAGCGCCATTTCCAACCAGCGGTTAGGTCTGCTGAATTTCCACTTGACTTTACTTATCTCCTTGTTGAAGACCGTACTAGAGGGTATGGTGAAAGGCAGATGTCAGACAACGTTACAAGTGGGCGAATAACATCAGTAGATGAACTAAAAAAAAAGACTACCACATTGCACCATTACGACAAAGATAAAGTACATTAGAGATTCATTGCAGCCGACCTTCAATGGACCTTCAGCTGACCTTAGTCAGAAATGTTAAATCGAGGTTGCAGTGGCACTGAAGGCTAAAAGTCATTAAAAGTTAGACATACGCGTCACTGGCAATGTACAAAAAGCGCTGCACACATTTCACGATGAGCTTTGACAGAGGTTCATGTCTTCTTCTTCTTTTTCTTCTTCTTCTTCTTCTTCTTCTTCTTCTTCTTTGTCCTGGTCAGCTTGGACTGCATATACCATCAACCAATTATATCCAAGCAGACCTGTCTTGCGCTTTTTTCTCTAATTGTTTTCAGCTTCTCCCTGTTCTTCTTGTACCAGCCTCTGGGTCTCTTTACCATGTGTTATGTGGCCCTGCATTCCTTCTCTTTCTCTGTGGGTTCCAGTACGGGGATTGCCTGGGGATACTGACTTGGGGCTTTCGCATTGTGTGAGTCCCCATGTACAAGAGATTAACAAAATAATGATGTCCCTTTATAATTGAGACGATGACAAGAGGAAGACAAGACTATAAGATAGTTAAGATCATGTAACGAATATTCTTCTTCTTCGTCTTCTTCTTCTTCTTCTTCTTCTTCATTCGTTCGTTCGTTAGTTCCTAGCAGGATGTCGTCCAGAGAACGGAATACATTTTGTCGTAGTTTACAACTTGACTGCGATATTTTTACCTTTTGTTCCGACACATCCAACTTCAGCATGGCAGTTTTGAGTACCGGGTTAGTTTCCCCTTTTCGATCCATTCTCATTAGCCAGACTCCTCTGTTGCAGCATGTTATCCAGGATCACTGATGGAGATATAGCAGGGTCTTGGCAGCTCTCGCTGGCTCTGATGATAGCAGTCAACTATAGGTCGCTGATCGCTGCAGCTCATGCACTGCTTAGCATGTAATGAGTCTAACTTATTCAAGTATTTATTAAGCCTTGCGTGTTTTGTCCAAAGTTTGTTACGCGCAGATTATTTGATATCTTTTTTGAAATGTTCTAGTTTTTGTACTCCGAAATTCACGTAGAACGATTTCTTTGCAGTTTTTGTATCAGTTATGTTAATAATTGCACTTTTGGCAAACACATAGCTGCTCAGTCCTTCTCAGCAAATAAAGATGAGTGTTGATACTAGTAGTTCTTGTAGCTCGCTGGCTCTACACATTTGTTCTGCATTATATGTCGCCTTTCACTGCTGGAATCGCAAATGATTTTAAAGCCCTGCATATTGGGCATTGCTGTTTCATCGATTGCAGCATATTTATTCAAAAGAAGGTCTTTGATTAACTTCAGTAGATCACTTGTAGGCATTGCTAGTGTCCCCACTGGGCGTCTGAAGCATGTTAGCTCTTTCCAGCCCTCCAACCTCAGCATGGCCACGACAAAATATCCATTCATATTTCATGAAGTTCAATTCCTCTTTATCTGCTATCCACTAACTCATTCTCCAGCCATCCTTACTCCAACCATCCCTACTCTACTCATCCTTACTTCAGCCATCCCTACTCCAGCCATCCCTACTCCAGCCCTCCCTACTCCAGCCATCCCTACTCCAGCCATTTATACTCCAGCCCTCCCTACTCCAGCCCTCCCTACTCCAGCCATCCCTACTCCAGCCATCCCTACTCCAGCCCTCCCTACTCCAGCCATCCCTACTCCAGCCCTCCCTACTCCAGCCATCCCTACTCCAACCATCCTTACTCCAGCCCTCCCTACTCCAGCCCTCCCTACTCCAGCCCTCCCTACTCCAGCTCTCCATACTCCAGCCCTCCCTACTCCAGCCATCCCTACTTCAGCCCTCCCTACTCCAGCCCTCCCTACTCCAGCCCTCCCTACTCCAGCCCTCCCTACTCCAGCCATCCCTACTCCAGCCATCCATAATCCAGCCATCCCTAATCCAGCCATCCCTACTCCAGCCATCCCTAATCCAGCCATCCCTAATCCAGCCATCCCTAATCCAGCCATCCCTAATCCAGCCAAGAAAGCAAGGATCGATATTCGGATACAATAACGTCACTAATTAAACTATTTCAGCTCCAAATGGAGCATAAGACATTAACAAATACACGCCAAGCAATCAACAGATAACACGTCTATACATGTTACGTTATTTTTAGACTTACGTATTTGTTTAGACTTACGTTTTTTGAAACTTACGTTTTCTACAGGATGGAGTAGCCAACCTATTGCGCCACCCTCTCCCTCTTAGTCACCTCATATGCTATGCAAGGCAGGTTACATTATTAAACTTCTTTGCACCTCATTCTGACCCTAGTCTAGTTTCCGAAAATATTTGTGTGGAACACTTAAGTGATCTACGAAAACAAATCGGCGAGCGCGACAAAGTCATATGCCCCAGACAGGGTAAGAAAGTCAAGCGAAGTTAATGGAGGACCAGAAATTGCTTACAAAAACAACTGATCAATTACGCTTGAACAGAAGTTATTGATTGTCCAACTCCTTTGTTATTGTCACCACATCAATCAGATCACAAATACTTTGATTGTATCGATCAAACTAATCTGATTAATAAGAGAAGCCTTAAAATAACACTGCAGTCAAACCTCGTCTTGCAATCCTCTTATCTCCAAGGACTCTCCAAACGTTGCTAAGGAAAAGAAAAGCTTTGCCAATAATCCTTGAGGGGTTGTCTCAAGTACGATTTTCCCCAGCGTTCACTTCCGATTTGAAACGATACCGATATTACGATATTAATGTAGTATTAATTTCTCATTATTAGAGGGGAAAAGCATCAAAATCACTTTCTGTTTCCATTCGATTTTTGCATGAATAGAAGCAGACATGGCCAGTATCGATACTGCTAGTTCTAAGGTCAGAAACATGTAAATTTAGGAATGCATAACTTAAATACTGTGTGCAGTGGCTAAAATGCAAGGCGTATTCACATGAAACGGACCTTATTGCACCAAGTAAACATACGTACTATGCTCAGGATGACGTCACTTCTGATGTAAACAGCACATACCAATTTCATTACCCTCCTACTCATATTTTTCTCAGCAGACCGTTGAAAACATGGCGGGTGGGATAAAGAATCCGTCCAGAGTGGATCAGCGAGTGGTGATACGGTTTCTAACAGCTGAAGGATGTCAACCAGTTGACATTCATCGCAAAATGCAGGCAGTGTATGCTGACAAAAGTGTGCTGAAGGCAACAGTGAAGAACTGGAAAACCATGCTTAAAGAAGGACGTGAGTAAATGAAAGATCTTCCGAGACCAGGTCAGGCGCATATTGTTGTGTCAGAAGATGTCATCTCCACAATGATGCAGTAATTCGGATCGCCATATACTGCCGGCGTTCTGCGATGAATGTCAACTGGTCTATATCCTTCAGCTGTTAGAAGCCGAATCACCGCTCGCTGATCAACTCGGGACAGATTCCGTCTCACACCCGCCATGCTTTCAACTGTCTGCTGAGAAAACTATGAGTCGAAGAATAATACAATTTTGCAATATTGACTGTTGGTATGTGCTGTTTACACATGAAGTAATGTCATCATGCGTATCCTACGTATGTTCACTTGGTGTAGTTAGGTCCGGTTTCATTTGAAGACGCATCGTATTTACGCCTGACCCTGACGTGCCGTCCTGGTCATTATATTGTGCCTGACCGGACTGTCGTCTCAGTTCCTCATTGTGGTGATCGTTTAAATAGAGTAATAAATCGTAGTTCTTAAACTGGAGCTGGTACTATAAAGTATAGCAAACAACAAGGCATGAGCTAAACCAATAAAACAGTCATGATGCGAAGATCACACACATGTTGATATTTGCAACCATAGTTCTGAAAATAGGCTGCTTCATGGCAGTCTGGATAGCGAGGTGGAGATCGACGTGATCCCTGGAGTAGTGAGCGACACGACGAAGACGCAAAGCATAGCACTATAGCCTAGAGAATCCCTAGTTCACCTTCATCAGTACGATGGGGATGCGAGGAAAGCTACTGCAACCCGTCACTAAACGACTTTTTCAGGGCGCACAAAAGAGTAAACTTAATCGTTGTGGAGATTCAACAACACAAACCGGTTGGCTCATCACTGTTGGGATAGCAGTGTCGATCCCCAACGTCATTAGCCAGAGTTTTGAAACACAACTTGTTTCCAGTAACACAAGTGCAAGAGGTTGGGCTCGATCAGTTTGTTCCACATAATCCTGAAGCTAGTCTTGGCTACCCTCCATTCGAAGGCAACTGATGAAGTCTTAGTGTTGTGCTTTCTTCTTCTTCGACGTTCGTCTTCAAAAGGACACTGTGACATTGGTGACAGTTTACATCAAGGATGTGATATATGCACATTTAGGCTCAACACATCATATTTCAGCACGGAATTTTCAGTACCTGATTTTCATTTCCTCTTAGTCTGGGTAAAGGGAGGAAGACTAACATTTGGTCAGACAAAATATACTGATCAGATATGTTACGGTCAGGCAAAACATACTGTCCAAGACCCCCACTCCGCTTTCCAAGTAGCCCTCCCTGGAAACGGGCTGTTTTTCATGGCAGCCTGGCTAACGAGATGAGGTATCGATGTGATTTCTGTAGTAGCGATTGACACACATAAGAAGCCAAGCAAAACAGAACCGCCTGGAGGAATGCGATCCATCTTCGTCAGGACGTGAGGAAAGCTACTGCAACCTGCCACTTATCGCCCTGTTCAGGATGCACAAAAGAGTAACCTACTCATGTGGTCATATACAAAAAACAACATAGCCTTACTACACTAGTGGAGCTTGTGTCCAGGACCGTCATTTGGAGACAGAATACGGTCTTAGCCAGCCCTGACGCAATCAGCCAGCAATGAGTCACTGACTGGTTTCAACTCGGTGCTACATCTTCGGCGATGATTGTGATTTAAGAAATCTAGTTTATGTAATTTACTTATAGAAGAAGCCTTCTGGCATAGCAAGTTAGGGCTTAAAACCTTGGTAAGAAATATAATTCTTTTCTATCGGCGTGTAAACACAAATCTAACCTGCATACATCTTGATTACTACAGGAGTAAGAGACCTTCATTTCTCACCCATGCTAATCGCATCTGACATAATCTGTCCGGTTATCTAGATGGCCGTACGGACATCACATATCAGCACATATTGGACCAATCATCACCATCGTCAGGCATCACCATTACGAGCGTTTGTTTCAATCACTCTCATGCCGTCCATTTGCGAATATATCTGCCCAGTCCATTTTAGGGCGGCTTCTCGTTCCATGGCCAGGAACTGAACCTTGGGGTATCTCATTGGGTAAACCATGAAAGTGTACCACATGCCTTACCAGCAAATGTAAGTGATTTAACAACTAAAAGGAGGTCCACATACGACCCGATAGTCTGTCACACATTATTGCATTCAGGACGTGGTCTATATATAATAACTTAACTTAACGTTTTTATACTGGTTTAGAAGACTTATCAGTCTGTAGACAGCCAGTTACATTTGCATTACCCTACTCTAAAAGATATTATCTTTACAACATATATGCGGAATGTATAATGAGAAATGTTCGGGAAGACGAGATAATTGAAAGTTTCGATTCATTTACGATTGGGAGGTACGAGATTCCAGAGCTACGATACGCAGACGACACAGTGTTACTATCAAAAAGTGCAGAAGGGCTAGAGCACCTACTTTCAGTCGTTAATAGACAAAGTAAAAATCAAAATCTGTTCATAAACATATATAAAACAAAGATAATGACCACCGACAAAACACAATGTCGGCATAAATATACAGTGGGTGGTGAGGAAATAGATAAGGTCATACATTTTGAAAATCTGGGCTCCAGAATTGACAAAGATGGCGACCGCTAGAAAGAAATCAAAAGAAGACTAGCTATGGCAATGCAGAGACTGAACAGCCTGAAGAAATTATGGCAGGGCACCAACAACATAATAAAAGTAAAAGTCTTGAGAGCCTGTGTTTTTCGTGTGGCAGCTTATGGCTGTGAATCATGGACGATTACCAAAACTTCTAGACAAAGAATCGAATCATTCGAGTAAACATGTTACAGAAAGATCCTCAGAATACCCTGGACAGAGAAAAAAACAAATGTAGACATTCTGCAAGAGTTGAGCATAGAGGAGAACTGGCTTATCATTTCCATTTTGGCTAGAAAATGCAAATACTTTGGTCACATCAAGAGACACAACGGTCTTGAGAGAACGGTGATGGAAGGTATGGTGCCAGGCAAAAGAGGACGGGGTATACCAAGAATACGATGGCACGAAGATATCCAGGAATGCCTGGGTATGACTGTGGCGGAGGCTGGAGTTTTGGCAAGGGAACTAGTTTCTTTTAGACAGACTGTGATGGGAGTGCCGTTCTACAAAGGACACGCTACATGATGATGATGACTCTAAAAGTTATGCGCACCCAATCTATTCTTTAATGCATTAACTGTCTCTGCCTCCACTACCTCCTGGGGCAATGCAGTCCAACCATTCACCACTCTCTGACTAAAATAAAATTCATAATATCCAATCTGGACCTTTCTTTAGCTAATGTGTATATGTGCCCTCTTGTTCTCGTTGGTGGTTATATTTTGAAAAAAAAACGTGTTATTGTCTAATTTAACGTTTCCTGTGATTATCTTATAAATATGTAATAAGTCACCTCGAATTCTTCTCTTTTCTAGACACTGTAGGCCGATACAGGTCTTGCTGAAACATCTCATCTACATAATCTGTATTTACCACACCAATGAAGCATTTAATGGCCATGTTTCACAAGCACATTGGTACACCCGGAGAACCAATGTCCGCATTCATTTGATTTTAGTGGTTAGAGGTATACTGGTGATTCCCAAATTGGCTTCAGCGAGGTAAAACATTTCATTGCCTGAGAAGTCGTTTGTGAAACCCTCCTGGCAATGACAGACTCCACATATTTGAATTGCCCCTGTGAATACAAGCTATCAGACTCCTTGATAATAATACTTTTCCTTGTGTAAGCAGATTAATGTATTGTGTTGTTTTATTTCCTTCTAATTTCAGTTGATGTCCGCTGTACAATCGACCCAGTGATATTTTAGCAATGGGACAGAGTAAGTTTTTGTTACATCTTTAATCAATGTTATTTTTTGGGGCCCGTATACTTCTGCAACTTACCGTATCCGTGTACTCTGGCAAAGAACCTTGTTCTCTGCTTGTGTTGTTCTTATGAGGGCTTGTGTGTTATAGATTCAAGAATATCGTAATTGCAATACTGAGAGTATGTTGTACGAGGCGAATACTGGGCGATGCAATTTATTTATGGTAGAAGCATATCCAACTCATGGTTGTTGCACATCCGACCGGACAGTCGTTCGACAGGTTTTGTATATATGAAAATAAGAATGATTAACTCGCTTTATCATTGAATAGAAGCAGAAGAAGAAGAAGAAGAAAAATGATAATTATAATGAGATCAAAAAAAGGTCAGGAATGAGGAAGTTTTAAAAGATTAAGAAAAAATCAGGAAGAAAAAGATGAAGAAATGGAAAAAATATGACGAGGATGAAGAATTTAAAGGAAAGATGAAGAAAAGATGATGATTATGATGATGAAGGCAATGATAAATAGGAAGATAGAAATAATGAACGGTTAAGAGGATTGGGAACACTAAGAATGGGTAAAGTAGGTAAAAGAAGAAACACAAGAAGAAAAGAAGAAGAAGAAGAAAGAAGAAGAAAAAGTAAGAGGAAGACAGAAAAAAGACGGAATAAGAAGGAGAAAGAAGAACAAGAAAGAAAAAGGGAAAAAAAGATGAAAATGTAAAAAGAACAAAAAGAAGATACCAAAAAAAGGAGAAAAAGACAGAAGAATAACATGAGGAAGACACAAAAAGAAGACAGAAAAATTGCCCGATGTAGAAGAAGAAATAATAGCTGGATGTCAAATTATACTAAACCGACCCAAAACAACTAGAAGAAGCTAATTCTCACATTATATTCTAACGACCCAAAACAAGAAGAAGCTAATTCTCACATTATATTCTAACGACCCAAAACAACTAGAAGAAGCTAATTCTCACATTATATTCTAACGACCCAAAACAAGAAGAAGCTAATTCTCACATTATATTCTAACGACCCAAAACAAGAAGAAGCTAATTCTCACATTATATTCTAACGACCCAAAACAAGAAGAAGCTAATTCTCACATTATATTCTAACGACCCAAAACAACTAGAAGAAGCTAATTCTCACATTATATTCTAACGACCCAAAACAAGAAGAAGCTAATTCTCACATTATATTCTAACGACCCAAAACAAGAAGAAGCTAATTCTCACATTATATTTTAATGACCCAAAAGAACTAGGAGAAGCTAATTCTCACATTATAATCTAACGACCCAAAACAACTAGAAGAAGCTAATTCTCACATTATATTTTAATGACCCAAAACAAATAGAAGAAGGTAATTCTCACATTATATTTTAATGACCCAAAACAAATAGAAGAAGCTAATTCTCACATTATATTCTAACGACCCAAAACAAGAAGAAGCTAATTCTCACATTATATTTTAATGACCCAAAAGAACTAGGATAAGCTAATTCTCACATTATATTCGAACGACCCAAAACAAGAAGAAGCTAATTCTCACATTATATTTGAATGACCCAAAACAAATAGAAGACGCTAATTCTCACATTATATTTGAATGATCCAAAACAACTAGAAAAGTTCATTATCACACCATACTCCAACGATCCAACACAAGAAGAAGAAACCAGTTGTCACTTCACAGTCTAACTACCCAAAAAAAAACAAGAAGAAGCTAATTGTCATCCTATTGACCCAAGTAATTTTTTAAACAATCCTTTCGCTGTGAATTTACATTACTAACATTAAACAGCAATACAGGTCGCTTGCCAGTTTAGTTACTACACAGTGCGCCTTCAAGATTTTGATTTTTAAACCCCCCTTCCCCGCCCCCTCCCCGCGATAGCTAAAAAAAAAATATCCTATGCAGATCCGAGGTGTTGATCCCATGTCCCTCCGGGTCATTATTTCAGTATCAAAAACACTTGACCATGGACCCTTTCCAAACATGTACGGTAAAACCATAGGGGGTCCTGCTGTCAGAGATGACGTGTGAGACAGCATTGAATATGACCCCAACTTTGGTATGATTTGGAGTGGATAGTCCACGTTCTCGCCACCTATCGTTTCATTACAGCGTGCCAGATATCCATTTATATTTGGGTCTGTTAGAGCATGTGGATAACGAGGTCGAATCCAGTACTTTCACTTCGAAAATGTCAACGTTCGACGACAACCCTACAAACGCACACAATCACTAACGCCCAGTTCATTTGGACTCTCGAAAGCTCCCCGTCCGCTTTCTGTTGGTTTTCTAAGCGATATATGTTTGTGACGTTAATAAAAAAAAGTAACTATTATCTCAAAATGTCAAGGAAATTCTTCAGCAAACTAAGTCTATGGTCAGGAATAAAGTGTTAGAGAATTTGGTATACTAATCCTTAGCTTGTGAGGTGGGGTGACCAGTTCCCTTACTCGCTGCCTTCTCCTTCCCTATTCGTAAGTCAAGTACTCATTTAAGCTGGGTTGACTGGAGCTGCCTGTAGTGCGAGCTGAACCCCGTATCTTTGTCATGAAAAGAGCATGCACACTGGGTGGGAACTAAACAGGCAAGCGACCTTTATTGCTGGTGGATACTAGCAATGTAAATAAACATCGTTATTGTTTTGGAATACCCACAATGAGTTGGTTACTCTTTTGTGCGACCTGAAAAGGGCGTTAAGTGGTGGGCTGCAGTAGCTTTCTTCAAACCCCGAGCGTGCTGAAGAAGGTGGACCGCCTCCTCTAGGTGGCTCGGCTACGCTTGGATTCATCTGCGTGTCACTCACTGCTACGGAGATCACGTCGATCCCTCACCATGTTAGCCACGCTGCCATGATAACAACCCGTTTCCAGGAAGAGCTACGAGGAAGCCAAAGTTAGGGTCTTGTCCAGTATATTTTGCCTGACCCTGATTAACATGTCTGATCAGTATATTATGCCTGACCCTGACTAACATGTCTGATCAGTATATTTTGCCTGACCCTGACTAACATATCTGATCAGTATATTTTGCCTGACCCTGACTAACATGTCTGATCAGTATATTTTGCCTGAACCTGACTAATAAGTCTGAACAGTATTTTTTGCCTGAACCTCACTAACATGTCTGATCGAAATCTTTTACAAACATAAAAAAATCAACAAAACAACAACACAATGTCGTCAGTTTTCAACTTCTCGGAAAATGTAACAACACCGAAAGTTTGAAAAGAGCTTACAAAAGAATAAGTCATGTTCACAATGATTTAGTTTTAAAAAATCGTCATAATCCGTCCAAAATAATTTATATATTATGTTCCTCCAGAATAAAATCTACGAGCAGTCACTTCCCACAATCCTAGACTGTTTCTTTCTGTATGATGTTTGACATTGGCATAATGGCATATTAGAGCAGTGCTCTTCTAGTCAGTAGGGCTGGGCGTTTTCTTCTAATTGCATCCCAAAGTATCAAAAGAACTTTGCAGTAGCATTTCTTTATTAATATCATTAGCAGAAAGTCATTTAACCTAAAACAAAAACCAACAATAGCATGTGTTTCCTTGATGGTGCGATTTGTGAGGACGAACGCCATTTTGTTTCTAAACTGCGCACATGCATGTGACACCTAGCGTCCACAACGTAATGTAATTGCAACGATTAATGTTGCTGCTGCCAGTGAAACCTTTACAAAATACCAACTATATCAGTGCTCTTCAACCTTTTTATACCTGGCGCAACCTTGTATAACCTTCATGAGAGAAACATGGCATTACCACCAACTAAAATCTAAATTGAAGAAAATTCCGTTAATATCTACTGAGTCTGTGTATTTTCGATGTTCCTATTCTTCTTTTTCTTCTTCATCTTCTTCATCGTACGCAGTCAGACATCAACCTTAATTTTTTCGAAAAAAGCAGCGGTGATCCTGAGGCTGTCGACACTGCCATAGAGCTTTTCTAGTATTGCCTCTGGTGATGGCCACATCTGCTCTCTCTGGTCCTCGTATGTCGGACAGTTTTGCAGCAAATGCTCAGCGGTCATTTTCCCGGTACCGCACGGGCATTCGTCAGTGCCACCTATCTTCAATTTGTTGAATAGGTGGTACCTCAGTCTATTGTGGCGATGTTCCTATTCATCATGTAGCATTTCCCCTCACGTTCATCACAGCCAGACTGAAAGAAATGTGTCTATTGCCAAATCTCCAGCCTGCTCTAGAGTCATGTCCAAGCATTCAATACCATCTGGGTATTATTGCCTTCTTCGTCTGCCTCCGCTTCTCTTGCCCTGCACCAAACCTTCCATTGCCGTTTTCTCAGGACCGATGTGTTTTTGATTTTACCAAAGTATTTACATTCTCTGTTCATGATGAAATTTATGAACCAGCTTTCCGCTATCATAAACTCTTGTTGGATGTCTGCATTCTTCATTTGTTCGGTCCACAATATTCTCAGAACTTTTCTAGAACATTTCGACTCGAAGGATACGGTTCTCTCCCTTGAGGTCTGGGTAAGTGTCCATGTTTCGCAGCCGTATCATGCCACGAGAAAAACACAGGTTCTCAGAATTTGCAATGTTGTTGGTGTGCTGATAATCTGCGCGTTTCCGCAGGTTGTGTTTTTAATACAGCATGAAATTATTATTTATTCTGCTAAATCGTCCACTATTGAACGACAGCGCCCAGGTTGAAGAACACTGAATTGTATGCATTGCTTTCCAGCTTCAGTTTGTGACGTTACTGATTTCCCCTCGTGTGTGTGAGTGTGTGTGCGTGCTTGCTTGTGTGTATGTATGTGTGAGTGTGTGTGTGTGTGTGTGTGTGCGTGTGTGCGTGCGTGCGTGCGTGCGTGCGTGCGTGCGTGTGTTTGTGTGTGTGTGTAAATAGAAGAGACATAACCATCGATGAAAATACAATTTCAGATTCTTCCAAGCGAAGATCTCTGTCACTAGGAAGAGGTAAAAATGGAAAGACTGCTAGTTTGCCTCGAGATGACGGAGACGACATAAATGGGAGCATAAACGTACGTCCAAAAGGTGACAGAAGTGACGGCCTAGAGGAAGAGAATAGCACTCCAGCCTCCCCTGTTTCCGCAACATCATCATCTCCTTCAAAAGCTTCAGGTAGGATATTTCATTTCTCATAAGGTTTTGTGGCTCTCAGGTCGACCCAGCCTTAAATTGGTACCGGTGTGAGATCCCTTACACCTCACATCCCTACGGCAGTAATGTTATGGGTTACTTTTACATTGTTTTGTTCTTTTCTGCGCTGCACTATGTTTTTATTATGCGCCTGTTGGCCCAGTGCATTCAACCTCGGCAAGCATTTTATGTAAGAGTCTGCTTCCTCCTGCATTTTTAAGGATTTGCTTCCTCAGGGTAACGGGCGATGATGTGATTGGGGAGCGAACTCATCACCTTCTGTTTGTGAGCAGTGTCACTTAACTACTAGCCCAATCCATCCCCAATCAAGTTATAAAAGATCAAGTTTTCCTAACAAATAAATGTAAAAAAGTCTTTCGTGAGAAAATCAAGTT
This sequence comes from Ariolimax columbianus, assembly GCA_036924085.1. Lineage (NCBI taxonomy): Eukaryota > Metazoa > Mollusca > Gastropoda > Stylommatophora > Arionidae > Ariolimax > Ariolimax columbianus. The sequence continues at coordinate 17,804,848 of JAVGWX010000011.1, forward strand.
GTGAAAGATCAAGTTTTCCTAACAAATAAATGCAAGATAGTCTTGTCTTTGAAGATTACGTTTTACCAAATTGATATATAAGATGTTCTTTATAAGTAGAAGAAGTTTTCCTAACAAAGAGACGAACACTTAGATCAGTACTAAAATTAACTTTCTTGTTCGATGGATTGAAGAATGTCTAACACAGTATTTGGCTTACCTTAAATAGCTCTCTGACACCAATCATTTGCGTTGCAGTTTTATAACAATAGTTCATAATATAACTAGGTTGCCAGATCCATGCACAACACTCTGTAGTTATTTCGTTCGACCTGCAAGGAAAAAGACAGTGAGTATACTCTGTTTGTCCCATGAACTACTTGAGTGACCTAGGTATGTGTCCCAGTAACGTTATTTTATGTGAAGTTTTGGAAACCGATGGTAAGAAACAGACTAATCCTAGTGCACTCTAAGCTGTAGGAAACGACAACTCCGATAGCTTTCCTCACACCAGCAATATCGTTATGTTATAATACCCACTCATTTTTGTTAAAATCACCACTCATATTTGTTATAATCACCACTAATATTTGTTATTTAATCGGCCAGTACATTTTACTTGAGGGCAATTTTATCAGAAACGAGCACCGAAACACTGCTACTCGTTCACATAGTGTGTATGTTTATTTTGTTAGATAACTCTTCTGCCTTCACTACGCATGCAGTTGTTTTCCTTATCCAACTGAAACAATTACAGTTGCACACTGCAAGCGAAAATGGCGGCAACGTAAGACATGTGAATTATCATGTGACCATAACTGACTACAGTCTGAAATGAGCGTGATAACTCTACCGCACTTAGGGCAAAAGTGGAGTGTCAGTAATTGGGCAGTCTTGAATTCTGCTTCACTGAGATCGTTTTTTTTTGTATGCGCTGCAGTGATGATTCTCTCCTTGCCAATGCGAGCGCTTTGGGTGATGGCAATGCACCGGACTGAGCGGTTCGGAGAAAGCAGCTCCCAGTTGTTAAAATCAATGAGGAAACTGTTCAGAGGCACTTTCAGATAGTCTTTGAATCGTTTCTACTGTCCATCTGTTGAGCGTTTGCTTGTCTTGAGCTCACCGTGCAACGGATGCGTATAGGGGCACTTATCAGGTACGAAAAAAACATGCCCAGTCCATCTGATCTTAGCTCTCTACAGCATCGTTGGATGTCGGACATTCTCGCCTTCTGAGAATTTTATAGTTTAGCACTCTATCCTGCCAGCCGATCCTGAGCAGCCTCCGGGGACAACTTACGTAGAAATTATTCATTTTTCTGACAATTCAGCTAAAGACTGTCCATTTTCGCGTTTAGTCTGCGTATAGAAGGGTGGTCCCGAGTAGTCTGCCGGGGTCTTTGTGTATGACAAGGACAAGAATAGAACCACTGCCTCACAGAGACCATGTCGTAAGAGGCGACTAACTGTGAAATGGCATAACACCGGCCATGGTTAGGTGGTTTGTTTAGAACAGAATAGGTGGTGCCTAACAGGCTGCGGGTCTACTTTGTTTTACTGTATGAGTCTATTAGGATGGATTCACACCTCGGCTAATCAACCTCCGTAAGTGTTTGTCCCAACGCAGCGCAGTATTAAGCTGCTCGAGCCTAGCCCGCTAGGAATGAAACTCTTTTCTCCACTTCATCCAGCTCATACCAGAGCTGGGACCTGCACATGGGCATCTGCCAATGTAGGGGTACAGGTCAACTAAAAACTAAGAATAGAAGGCTGGTTAGTAACAAAGCACCATATACCTTAATCTTGGTGGCAACATCGATTCCTTGCTCGTCCCAGACATTCTTCTTCTTCTTCATCGTACGCAGTCAGACAGTAACCATTATTTTTTTTCGAAAAAGGCAGCGGTCATACTGAGGCTGTCGACACTGCCATAGAGCTTGTCTAGTGTTGCCACGGGTGATGGCCACATCTGCTCTTTCTGATCCTCGTATATGGGCAGTTTTGCAGCAGATGCTCAGCGTTCATTTTCCCGGTACTACACGGGCATTCGTCGTTACCACCTATCTTCAATTTGTTGAATAGGTGGTACCTCAGTCTATTGTGGCCAATGCGAAGTCTGAAGACCACGACCTGCTCTCTTCTGTTCAACTGGTAATAGGCATCGTTTTTGGTGTAGCCAGTATGTTCAGTTTCCCATTTGGTCATGTATCTAGCTTTAATAAGCCGCTTTGACTCTTCGTATGTCATACTAGTATCTGGTTGTGGTAGTTTTGCACGTTCTTTTGCCAGTCTGTCTGCCTCCTCGTTGCCTTAGATGTTGCAGTGGGATGGAACCCACTGCACCACTACCCTTTTTGATGTGGACTGTTGGCATATTTGACAGAGTGCTGCTCTTAAATCATTAAGTTCATTGTTTTTCTGGCTTTTTAGTGCTGTGACTACGGCCAGAGCATCTGTAAGCAGAACTATATGGCTTTCAGTCCTTTTACCTGTCACCATTTCTTCCACTGCCGCCCTCAGTGCCTCTGCCTCCGCTCTGAAATTGCTTGTGTATTTTCCAGTAGCGAATGACAGTGTTATTTTTCTGCCATTTGGTAGGTTCAGAAATGCCCCTGCTCCTCCGTTCTGTGTTGTATTTGTTACAGAACCGTCGGTGTATGCATGGGTCTAGTCCATGCTTGGGTAGTTTTCCGTTATATAACTCAGGGTAGTGTCTCTTCTTTCTTTTTCAGTCTGGCAGTTTTTGTTTCCAATACCTGGTATATTTTCTACCACCTCTGGAAATATATGCTGCCTCCAGGTAGGTTTTCGTACAGTAGGGATGGGCTTTGGTCTTGTTATTGCGTTCATTGGGTCTTCGTGCATCTTTGCTTTGGCTATTTTTGCAAAGTTTCTCCGCTTCAGTTTTCCATTTCCGAAATTGTTTAGTCTCTTGTGCATTGGATGGTCAGTCAGTCTTCTGAGTTTCTCTGATTGCTGCTGGGCTCTGCAGTCTCTTCTGTCGGTCATGGATTGCAGTCCCAGACATTCGTTCGTAATCTTTCATCAGCTGCAATTTTCTTTTGCAATCACATTGTGAGCTTGGGGATAGATATTCCCTTCTCCGATGAGTGTGCTACGTCCATAGTCATAGCTGTAAACTTCGCGTGGAGAGAAATAGGAAAACAAATTAAGTATGTGCTGGTAGTACTATATAGTTCTTCTTATTCGTTCTTGTTTTTCGTCAGCTTCTTCTTCTTGTTCTTGTTCTTCTTTCTTCTTCAACTTCACTTTCTTTATCTTTACTACGTTGCCCTTATTTATGCTAAGAAACTTGTTTTCTTTTCGAACAGAATCAATTCTTGTAGACGTATGTATCTTCTTGTTTAGGAAACTGAGTCGCTAGTCCGGTCAGGCACAACATAACTGACCAAGACGTCGTGTCAGGGTCAGGCACAACATACTGACCAGGAAGTCGAGTCAGGGTCAGGCATAACATACTGACCAGGACGTCGCGTCAGGGTCAGGCACAACATACTGACCAGAACGGCTCGTAAGGGCCAGGCGCAATATACTGATCAGGACGTCGTGTCAGGTTCAGGCACAACATACTGACCAGGACGTCGCGTCAGGTTCAGGCACAACATACTGACCATGACGTCGCGTCAGGATCAGGCGCAATATACTGACCAAGACCACTGTCTCTATTCCATGTTCCCTAAAAACGTGCTGTTTTCAAGGCAGTCTGGGAGACGAGATGTGAATCTACGTGATCTCCGTAGTACTGAGCGGCAGGTGGACGAAGACAAGCATAGCACAACTTCCTGGAGGAACACGGTCCACTTTCATCAGCACGCTCGGAATGTTATAAAGCTACTACAACCCGCCACTTGACGCCCTTTGTAGGGCTTACAAAGGAGTAAACGTCCTCATTGTTATTTTTAAACAACTTCTAGTTTTCATAATTCGTGTGTTATGCATAACATAAGTAAGTTCTGATAAATCTGTTTTCACTTGCATCATTTTATAACACCCTCTTCATTTTTCGTTGTCAATAAGTATATCTCTTCTATTATCGTTACGGCGTGTGTGTGTTTGTACGTGAATGTGTTGTGGTATTGTGTTCTTAAACGCCTATAACCCAACCAAAAAGGAATGCCGCTTGACGTACATCTGCTATCAGTGTAATCAGTAACACTCTGTAATTGTTTTGTTAGATTGCACTGGTCTGCAGTTCGCATTTTTTACTTGTCGTCAGACGTCACTAACGATAAAGCTTTTGTAAGCAAACGAAAATCATAAATTCAAATGTTGCCACGTGTTATGTTATGTTATGTCATGTTCTAGCGAATCAACTTCACAACACTGCCGGCAGACCAGCAGGTTCTCAGTCTCTTTGATCAAATAACGAATAGTGGGATCCATATGATTATATGTAGGTCGCTAGTTTTACACACTATTCATTGATTACAGCGATTATTTCAATTTCTGGTGACTGCCGAAGGATTTAATAAGTCGGGGTTGTTCCTGCAGTTGCACGCAGTTTCAGTTGATCATTCAATAAATCAAGACCTTTCAGTTGCCTGCAGAACATAAGTACCTCAACAAATACTCGTCGAGTCTTCCTGTCATGCGCCATCATGTTCATCTCCTCCCTCCTCTACGACTTTTCTACTGTTTTTAGGTTTTTCTCGACTTTGCTTCTTCGTGAGTGTTTAATTCTGCCCATATTTCTCTTGCCCTGGGGATTCCAGAATAGTGACTGTCTTGTAATGTCATTACAATGTATCCGCAATATATGCTCTATCCATCGTCACCGCGTTCTCTTTACACTTAGTCCCACTGGCATATATCCGGTTCTTTCATACAGTCCTATCTTAGTGACTTTATTATACCATTGTATTCCCTCAATTCGGCGCAAGCATTCATTGAAGAAAGGTGGGACCTTTCAGTTGTACTTTTCTTTGTTCCCCACGTCACAGAGCAGTACAATATGACGGACTTCTTCTTCGTACGCTGTGAAACGTCAACCTGTATTTGTTCGAAGAAAGCAGCGGTCATCCTGAGGCTGACGACACTGCCATAGAGCTTGTCTAGTGTTGTCACTGGTGATGGCCACATGTACTTTCTCTGGTCATCGTATGTCGAGCAGTTTTGCAGCAGATGTTCAGCTGTCATTTTCCCAGTACGACAAGTGCATTCGTCAGTGCCACCTATCTTCATTTTATTGAATAGGTGGTACCTCAGTCTGTTGTGGCCTGTGCGGAGTCTGAAGACCACAACCTGCTCTCTTCTGTTCAACTGTTAATAGGCATCATTTGTTTGTGTAGCCAGTATATTCTGTTTCCCATGTGGCCATGCATCTGGCCCTAATAAGCCTTTTGGACTCTTCGTAGGTCACACTAGAATCTGGTTGTGGTATTGCACCTTCTTTTTCCAGTCTGTCTGCCTCCCCGTTGCCTTGGATGTTACAGTGGGATAGAACCCACTGTACCACTACTCTTTTTGGTGCGGACTGCTGGCATAGTTGACAGAGTACTGCTCTTAAATCATTAAGTTCAGTATTTTTCTGGCTTTGTAGTGCTGTGACTACGGCCCGGGCATCTGTAAACAATATGACGTACTTGACATTGGAGATCTGTATTTTTGTGGCGGACTCAATTTCCTTCAATTTCCACAAATATCATAAATAAGTTGGTTTTGTCATCTCATGAGAATGAACCCTTGTCAACTTCCAATGACGGCTTACAACGCTGGTAGATCTGGTTACACGGTAAGGGGGAGGCCCTAAGCCAAGGCAGGCGGATTATTGCAGTTAGAGTGATTACGCAACCACACGTGCTCACATTGACTGGCGCAACTTACTTGTCACAGGACAGACGACTTTAAGTTTCCCCCGACGCTCAACGGCACAAGTAGACAGAAAACTAACCGACTAACCAAATATCGCAATAAAACCCGCTCTTGTCTTTTGTGTTCTGAATTTGAAATCTGTCAGTACCTCCGACTCTCTCTGTATTACTACGAAGATGGCCGGCCCTGAGACCTTTTCCCCAACTATAATTCCCCATAGAGAAGATATTTTGGTATTCTGCCATCATCCATCCTTCGAATGTGTCCCAGCCAGCGGAGCCTTCGATGATTAAGCATGGGAAAGATTGTGACAGTGCCTGTTCTCCCCAACTCCTCTGCATTGGTGATCTTGTCTTGCCACCCAAAGCCCAAGATTCTGCGCAGGCACCTCATGTGATAGCTGTTTAACCATAAATATAACTTTGGTAAACACTACAACAGATACAAATGGGACATAAATACTTCCATCACATAGCCGTTTCTGCAATACCTTAAACTTTGGTCCCTTTAAGATGAACCGAAGCCGAGGCAGAATCTCTCCATCACTCTCCCACTCGCTTTCTCTCATTACTCTTTCCTCTGTCGCTCTGTTTATCTATTTTTCCTTCTATATTTTCTTAATCACTCTAGTTGCGAAATGCCACTGTATCTGATTTTTACATTATTAGACTTGTGTTTCTGTCTGTTGTTATCCATTTTCTTTCCTCCTTCTCTCATAACTATTTATATTTCTTAAGATCTGATTCTTTCTTTAATTTCCAACCCTTGTTTCTTATTTTTTACATCGTATTGTCTTTGTATTCTTCTTGTCTCACATCTATCTTGAATTTTCTCTAAATTGATATACCATTCGTCTTCGTTCGTTCTTATTCTTCTAGTCTCTCTCTCTCTCTCTCTCGCTCTCATCTTGTTTTTTTTTCTTTTCTCTTTATGCCATCTTTAAATATATCGGTGCATCTCTCATTAACTCACATACATTTCTCTCTCTAACTTCTTTTTTTTCTATTTGTCTCTCACTATTTCCTTCTGTTTTATTTCTATTTGTGTGTCTGTTTATTTCTCTCATTTTCTTTCTGTGTATCTCTCTCTGTCTCTCGTCTTGTTTTGTTTGTTTATGTCTCTCTTTTTTTCTCTGTTTATCTCCATCTTATCCTGTCTGTTTATCTCTCTTTTTCAAACTCTATTTCTCACTCCGCGTAACAATTTATAATACAGAATAGACTTGCATATTGCTTGGCTCCAACCCAAGACGGTGCCACTCAAAATTTCATATAACACACGCCTGCTTCCCATCCACTTTAATCTAATATTTCCATGAAATGTATGTTTCCACGTTCAAGATGAAACAAAATTACACCATCTTGTCAATGTTACATTTTTCTGCCCTTACTTTCTTTTCAGGGAAAAAGGAAAAGCGGAAACGATTTCGAGTTGGATTTTCTCTAAAACGAACACCTTCAGGTCGATGGAGTCGAAAAAAGAAGACCTCTTCTCTGAACGGAAACCGGCCAGTTTCGTGCCCAGATCCACTTAAAGAGAAACATACAGAGATTCCATTCAGACCCCAGAGTACGTGATTGATTAATTGATGGCAGAATTATTTTTGTCTTTGTCATTTTCATCAGCTACGATAATGTATTTATTTGAACTTTCCTTTGCTTTGCTATTTTGTTTTGATGTTTTGTTTGTTTCATTTTTGTTTTGTTGGTTTCATCAAATCAATCAATCAATCAAAGCCCGTCGCGAATCTCGTCGCATAGGCCATTAACAACATGTCGCCAGCATTCACTGTCCTGGGCTACTTTTTCTGCCTTTGCCCAGATGCAATCATTGAATCTTAGTTTTTAAATCACATTCTCTTCGCTGTGTATGTTTATTTTCACATCTCTTTTCTTTTTTATTGAGGACAATGTAAGAGCCTACCTGGCTACGTTGGACTGTGTCTTCCGCAGCGTATGTTGTGTTAAGCCCTATTTTTATACTGTTTATTTCACAATATGAAGCAGCGTGACCTATGGGTAAAATATCCTTTTCACAATATGAAGCAGCGTGGCCTAGGGGTAAAATATCCTTTTCACAATATGAAGCAGCGTGACCTATGGGTAAAATATCCTTTTCACAATATGAAGCAGCGTGACCTATGGGTAAAATATCCTTTTCACAATATAAAGCAGCGTGACCTAGGGGTAAAACATCTTTTTCACAATCCCAACGTATCCGATTCGATTCCCTCCGTGTCCTGTTTGATAGACACCTTTTTTGCTTCTCTCTGCACGATCCCTTCTCCGCCTAAGAAAAGCAGTGACAACCTACCGTACTGCACACAAGCAAAGAACCTTATCATTCTCATTATGCCATGTTATACAAGATCCATTCACAAGGGCTGCCCATGCCTTACTGTCTTGGACAACCTTTCGCGCAGTGTCCCATTTCAGAGATGCGCTGCCCAGCTCATCATACATAGTGCGTCTCCAAGCAGTTCTTGATCTAACTTTCGGGATCAAGATGCTGAGCAGCGCATGAGCTGCAGTGGTCAGGGACCCATAGCTGACTGCTAGCGTCAGGGCCAGCGAACCAAAGCTGCCAAGAACCTTATATACCTCCATGCGGTGATCCTGGATAACAGGTTGCAGCAGAGCAGACTGGCTAAGGAGAGGGGATCGAAGAGGGAATGCTAACCCGATACTCAAAAAATGCTTGCTGAAGTCGGATGGGTTGGACCGAAAGGTGCAAATATCGCAATCAAGCTGTAAACTACGACACAACACATTCCCTTATCTGGACTACATTCTGCTACGTAAGCCCTTTCAGGGCTTGGTAAGGGAGGTTGAGAACGAACGAATCCAAGCCAAGCCAATAGATTCCCAAATTGGTTTCATCACGGCAAAGGCAGCCCTTACCTTATTTAAGCAGGATATGATATCCTTCACATTACCTCATTGAAGTGATACCACACTTCCGAGATTAAGTAAACTGTTTTATATTCTCCAACATTTCTATATTCTCCAACATTTCTATAATTCTCCAACATTTCTATATTCCCCATTTCTTTATTCTCCAACATTTCTATATTCTCCATTTCTATATTCTCCAACATTTCTATAATTCTCCAACATTTCTATAATTCTCCAACATTTCTATAATTCTCCAACATTTATATAATTCTCCAACATTTCTATATTCTCCATTTCTTTATTCTCCAACATTTCTATATTCCCCAACATTTAGTTTCCCAGAGACACTCGTTGTTGGTTTGCACTATTGGTCATAATTGGAGTTTTCTTCATGACGCTCTTATCTTGGAAATGCTCGTATTTGTCAGCTAGGAGGGCTCTATATCATCTTCAAAATGCCACTATCAATGGCCGTAAGTTGAAGTCGGTGGAACGCTTTGTTTTCCTCTGGCAGTAAACTCTCCAGAGCATTCCATATTGATGATGAAGTGAACTCGAGAATTGCGAAAGCATGTACAGCCTTTGGAAAACTAAGATCCTCAGTTTGAGACCGGAGAGGAATTAAGCATATAACATAATTGAAGGTTTATGGCAGTAGCCGTCTTACCAACTCTTCTATACGCCTGTGAAACCTGGACTGTGTACAGTCGTCTTACCAACTCTTCTATACGCCTGTGAAACCTGGACCGGGTACAGTCGTCCTACCAACTCTTCTGTACGCCTGTGAAACCTGGACTGTGTACAGTCGTCCTACCAACTCTTCTGTACGCCTGTGAAACCTGGACTGTGTACAGTCGTCCTTCCAACTCGTATGTACGCCTGTTAAACCTGGACTGTGTACAATCGGCAGGCGAAGAAGCTTGACCACTTCCATCTGGGCTGCCTAAGGAAACTGCTGGATAAGAAACGACAGGATAGGATCAGAGATGTAACAGTTCTTTCGCGGGCTGGCATGACAATCATTCACACAACCCTGTGCAAATCGCAGCTTAGATGGACTAGCCATGTTGTCCTCATGTCAGATGAGCGGCTTCCAAAGAAAATATTCTATGGCGAGCTTGAGCCATGTGTAAGTGATTTCGCGGTGGCCAATTAAAACGGTACAAAGATACTCTATAAGCCTCATAGATGAACTGCAACTTTCGCCCTGATAATTGCTGATCGCTCTGCCTGGCATAGTAACATCTCTTCTCGCACAAAACACATGAAGCAGACAAGAATCTAAGAAGCTGCACGAAGACAAGCGACACGATAGGCAAGAGAGGAGTTGCCTCCTGCTGACGGTCAGACAGTTTCTCTACTCTCAGTGCGACAGAATATTTTGGGCTTGGATTGGTTTGATCAGCCACCTACGAACTCACTTGAGATTACAATGTGGTCCTCTTCAGAAACGATGGACAAACAACAATCATCTGCACAATTTCCAGAAACTTATAACAGCCAAAGAGGATCCCGGTTATAAGAAGCGACATTCTGTAAAGGCACTGCTACGTACATGTTTTACATTCTTTTCCAATTGCATCATTTACTTAGAAGGTCGCCTCTAGATCAGACTACTGGTACATGGGTTCAAAGATTAGACTAACTGACCCTCCCAAGCGAATCAACAAGTCTGCATCGGGCAAGCACACTTATCATGCACACAAAAACACATTGCTATTGATATAAGCCTCTGCATAATGTTGGATACAGGCTTCCTGTAAAGGAACCAACTTGAGTTGAAACTTGTGCTTTACATTGGAAGGAAAAGGTAAATGACTGCAATTGTTTGGAGGAGAAGAAGGAAGAGAGCGAAAGAACGAGGAAGAGGAAAGAAGAGGTGGGAAGAAGAAGCAGGAATAAGGGAGGGGTGGAGAAGGGGGGATGGGAATAGAGAAAGAAAAAGAAACAAGAAGCAGGAGGAAAGAAGAAGCAGGAAGAAAAGGGAAGAAGGGGAAGGAAAAAGGAAGAAAAAGCAGGAAGGAAGAAGCAGGAAGACGAAGAAGAAGAAGAAGCAAGAAAGAAGAAGGAAAAAAGAAGGGGAAGGACGATGTAAAACGAAGAAGGGAGTAAGAAGCATGAAGAAAGAAGAAACAGGAAGTTGGACGAGGAAGGAAGAAGAAAAAAGGAGCAGGAAGAAAGAAAAAGGAAGAAGTGTAAGAAGGAGAATAAGAAGAAGGAAGAGTAAGAAAGAAGCAAGGTTATGGAGGAAGAAGTAGGAAGAGAAGAAGAGGAAAAATAAGAAGAAAGAGAAGAAGAGGAAAAATAAGAAGAAGGAAGAGTAAGAAAGAAGCAAGGTTATGGAGGAAGAAGAAGAAAGAGAAGAAGAGGAAAAATAAGAAGAAGGAAGAGTAAGAAAGAAGCAAGGTTATGGAGGAAGAAGTAGGAAGAGAAGAAGAGGAAAAATAAGAAGAAGGAAGAGTAAGAAAGAAGCAAGGTTATGGAGGAAGAAGAAGAAAGAGAAGAAGAGGAAAAATAAGAAGAAGGAGGAGTAAGAAAGAAGCAAGGTTATGGAGGAAGAAGAAGGAAGAGAAGAAGAGGAAAAATAAGAAGGAAGAGAAAAAGAGGAAAAATAAGAAGAAGGAAGAGAAGAAGAGGACAAATAAGAAGAAGGAAGAGTAAGAAAGAAGCAAGGTTATGGAGGAAGAAGTAGGAAGAGAAGAAGAGGAAAAATAGGAAGAAGAAGAAGCCAAAAGCGTACTCGTACATTTGTTTTATTTCCCTATTTTCGTCTCTGCCGTTGTCGAATCTGAGAAAGCAGCTTATTTAGGTTGCACAGCCGTCACACATCCATTACTGTTTGCATGTAAACTACATTTTAAGATAGCTTGCTTACCCCATAACACCTTCTTGTACCAGACTCTATATATTTAAATTATTCCCATCTGCGATAGGGAACTGTATACATAGCAATGACTTTTATCCAGAACTGTCCTTCGCGTAAAGACATTTAAAAAAAAAACAATGGTGAGGAAGAAGAAGAAGAAGAACAAGAAGAAGATAGCACAGCAATGCAAGAGGAGACAATCTTCGTATCGTTAGAATCAGAATCCCTGTTGAACAGACGTGTTGCCCTGCCAACTGCTTGCCATTTTAAACGCAGTGGGCTTTTGAGTTATCATAACCATCATACGTGTTATTGTTGTTATTCCTCCTGTTTCTCTATTTTCCTCTTGTTATCTGCCGTTATTCATGCTATTGTTATTGTTGTGAATGTCCACATTGAGTAGGATTACTTTTTTGTGCGCCCTAAAAAGGACGTTAAGTGGCGGGTTGTCGTAGCTTTCCTTACACCCAAGCGTGCTGATGATGGTGGACCGGGGTCCTCCAGTCGTTTGTGCTATGCTTGGCTTCATCGGCGCGTCACTCACTACTATGGGGATCACGTCTTAAGCCAGGATGTCATTAAAAGAGCCAATTTTCAGGAAGGGCTACGAGAAAGCCAAGGTGAGGGTTTTGTAAAATGATATTTTGCCTAAACCTGACCAACATTTCTGATTAATATATTTTGCCTGAACCTGACCAACATGTCCGATCCGTATATTTTGCCTGAATCTGACCAACATGTACGATCCGTATATTTTGCCTGAATCTGACCAACAATTCCGATCCGTATATTTTGCCTGAATTTGACCAACATGTCCTATCAGTATATTTCTTGATGTGCCGTCTTCTTAACGTGCACTTACGAGATCCGACTGAACTGACGTCCTCCTCTACCAGTTGTCAGCCACGTGTTTCTTGGCAATCCCGCTTGTCTATTCCTCTGTGGGTTCAAATACAGTGTATGTCTGGTTATAATGTCATACTTCGTTTTGAGAGTGTAACCTATCCATCCCAACTTTATCAGACTAACTTTCTGCTGTATTTGTTGTCGCCTTGTTCTTTCCCAACATATCTGCGTTTGTTATCACCTTTGGCCATCTGACAAGAAGTATGCAACCTAGAAACGTGTTAAGTAAGATCTACAGTCTGGATGTAGTAATATATAATACAACACCGTAACACCTGGCGAGCTAGTATCACCGAAGGTGCTCAGATCTCCGAAAATAAAACCATGGCGGAGAATCAGCGAAAGCGTGTTGTCTGAAAAAAATACAATAACCACAACGATTTAACTGCCTGCTCCCCACATGTGTGCCCTGAATGTGGTAGGGTGTGCCATTCAAGGATTGGTCTTTACAGCCATCAGAGAACACATTTTGCAGCAATAGTCTGATGTTGTTGACATCTTTGTTTGCGATCAATCAATAGTACTATTAGGCGACCAAGGCCCGTCGCGTCGAATGACAATGTCCATACCCCGTTTGACGGCCGCGTGTCATGCGACCTGCAGTTCTGTTGGGGAGGGGGCGATCTGATTTAGCCAGGTGTTGCGAAGGTGGCCTCGAGGACGCCTCTAGGATGAGCACGGCTTCTTCCCGTAACTCGCCCCCACAATCTGTCGGAGCATCTCGTGGACTTGGACTTCCCGGGAATGGCGAGCAAACGTGACCGAAGAGGGAGAGGCGACGGCTATCAATCGTTGAGACAATGCCTGTAAGTTGAGTACGTCGAACTACTTCACTGTTGGAAATCATGTCATGCTAGACGATCCTGGGGAAACGCCTCTGATTGCGCAAGTAGAAGGCCTCAAGGCACTGCCGGCCCTGCTGAACTAATGCCCAGGACTCAGAGCCGTACAGGATAATAGGCAGATTGCAGGAGGACTAAATACGAAGTCTGATCTCCAGGGAGAGCCTTCGTTGAGACCAGATTCTGCAGAGCGAGTGCATGGATGAAGCCGCTAAGTCCATCCAACGGGTGATGTCGTGGCTGCTGCGTGCGTCAGAGGAATGTCTGCTGTCGAGGTATACTAAGTCCTTGGTGGCTGCAACAGGGTTGTCGTTCACGATGATGCTCAGTGCAGTGGGGCCCCTGCTGAGGTTTTGGATTTTCGACTTCGTCCTGGAAATGTGCAAGCCTTGGTGGGTAGCCGATCGATCCAGTACCTCTAGGGGGCCTACCAGGGCCTGAGAATCGTAGCCCAGTATGACGACGTCATCATCGTAGACGAGATCGGTTACCCGGAATCCGCCGACAAGGACCTATGGGTTGTGTGCAGAAGACTGTGTGAGGATCCAGTCCATGGTACTGCAAAAAAGTGCGGGGGCGAGAACGCAGCCCTGTCGGATACCAGATGATGGGGGGAACTCTTCTGTGAGATCCCGCCAGAGTCGAATTCTGGAGCCGGTGTAATTGTGAAGCTCCTCAATTAGAGTCAGCAGGGTGCCTGAGATACCCACGTATTGTAGGGCCTTCCACCGGTTGTGTATGTCCACAGAATCGAAGGAAGCCCGTAGGTCAACGTAGGCGACGTGGGGAGGGTAGTTAAGCTCGCAGTGCATTTCTGTGAGGAGGCTGAGAGCAAGAATGGCGTAAATGGTGGAGCGAGAAGCTGTGAACAGGGACTGTTGGGGCCGATGATGGTGGAGCGAGAAGCTGTAAACAGGGACTGTTGGGGGCGATGATGGTGGAGCGAGAAGCTGTAAACAGGGACTGTTGGGGGCGATGATGGTGGAGCGAGAAGCTGTGAACAGGGACTGTTGGGGGCGTCAATGGTGGAGCGAGAAGCTGTGAACAGGGACTGTTGGGGGCGTCAATGGTGGAGCGAGAAGCTGTGAACAGGGAATGTTGGGGGCGATGATGGTGGAGCGAGAAGCTGTGAACAGGGACTGTTGGGGGCGTCAATGGTGGAGCGAGAAGCTGTGAACAGGGAATGTTGGGGGCGTCAATGGTGGAGGGAGAAGCTGTGAACAGGGACTGTTGGGGGCGATGATGGTGGAGCGAGAAGCTGTGAACAGGGACTGTTGGGGGCGTCAATGGTGGAGCGAGAAGCTGTGAACAGGGACTGTTGGGGGCGATGATGGTGGAGCGAGAAGCTGTGAACAGGGACTGTTGGGGGCGTCAATGGTGGAGCGAGAAGCTGTGAACAGGGAATGTTGGGGGCGTCAATGGTGGAGCGAGAAGCTGTAAACAGGGACTGTTGGGGGCGATGATGGTGGAGCGAGAAGCTGTGAACAGGGACTGTTGGGGGCGTCAATTGTGGAGCGGGAAGCTGTGAACAGGGACTGTTGGGGGCGATGATGGTGGAGCGAGAAGCTGTGAATAGGGACTGTTGGGGGCGATGATGGTGGAGCGAGAAGCTGTGAACAGGGACTGTTGGGGGCGTCACTGGTGGAGCGAGAAGCTGGGAACAGGGACTGTTGGGGGCGTCAATGGTGGAGCGAGAAGCTGTGAACAGGGACTGTTGGGGGCGTCAATGGTGGAGCGAGAAGCTGTGAACAGGGACTGTTGGGGGCGATGATGGTGGAGCGAGAAGCTGTGAACAGGGACTGTTGGGGGCGATGATGGTGGAGCGAGAAGCTGTGAACAGGGAATGTTGGGGGCGTCAATTGTGGAGCGAGAAGCTGTGAACAGGGACTGTTGGGGGCGATGATGGTGGAGCGAGAAGCTGTGAACAGGGACTGTTGGGGGCGTCAATTGTGGAGCGGGAAGCTGTGAACAGGGACTGTTGGGGGCGATGATGGTGGAGCGAGAAGCTGTGAACAGGGACTGTTGGGGGCGTCAATTGTGGAGCGGGAAGCTGTGAACAGGGACTGTTGGGGGCGATGATGGTGGAGCGAGAAGCTGTGAATAGGGACTGTTGGGGGCGATGATGGTGGAGCGAGAAGCTGTGAACAGGGACTGTTGGGGGCGTCACTGGTGGAGCGAGAAGCTGTGAACAGGGACTGTTGGGGGCGTCAATGGTGGAGCGAGAAGCTGTGAACAGGGACTGTTGGGGGCGTCAATGGTGGAGCGAGAAGCTGTGAACAGGGACTGTTGGGGGCGATGATGGTGGAGCGAGAAGCTGTGAACAGGGACTGTTGGGGGCGATGATGGTGGAGCGAGAAGCTGTGAACAGGGAATGTTGGGGGCGTCAATGGTGGAGCGAGAAGCTGTGAACAGGGACTGTTGGGGGCGATGAGGGTGGAGCGAGAAGCTGTGAACAGGGACTGTTGGGGGCGTCAATTGTGGAGCGGGAAGCTGTGAACAGGGACTGTTGGGGGCGATGATGGTGGAGCGAGAAGCTGTGAACAGGGACTGTTGGGGGCGATGATGGTGGAGCGAGAAGCTGCGAACAGGGACTGTTGGGGGCGTCACTGGTGGAGCGAGAAGCTGTGAACAGGGAATGTTGGGGGCGATGATGCCTCATTAAAAGGGGCTCCAATCTGGAGAGGAGCACACATGCGAAGACTTTGCCGGGGAAGGACAGTAGGGAAATAGGCCTGTAATTGTCGCATTCCAGACGGGAGCCCTTTTCCTTGTACAAGGAAATTATTAGTCCATTGCCTTTTGTGCCTTTTGTGCCTTTTGTGGAACAACAAAACAGATGCAGAATTTTATAAGCAGAGACATTGGAGAATATTTAAATTTAACATGGTATAAGATTTCAAATGTTGAACTGTTGGGAGAAACCAGACACGCCACAGCGAAACTGAAGGTGAGGGAAAGCCGATAGCAAGTTTATGGAACACAACGTAAGGTAATCATATGATACCATTAGACTGGACCCATGCCTACACCGACGGTTCTGTAACAACACAGAACGGAGGGGCAGGGGTATTCCTGAGCCTACAAAATGGCAGAAAAATAACACTATCAGTGACAACTGGAAAATACACAAGCAATTTCAGAGCGAAAGCAGAGGCACTGAGGGCTGCAGTAGAAGAAATGGTGACAGGTAAAAGGAATGAAAGCCATATAGTCCTGCTTACAGATGCCCTGGCCGTAGTCACAGCACTAAAAAGCCAGAAAAATACTGAAGTTAATAATTTAAGAGCAATACTCTGTCAACTATGCCAGCAGTCAGCACCAAAAATAGTAGTGTTACAGTTGGTTCCATCCCACTGTAACATCCAAGGCAACGAGGAGGCAGACAGACTGGCAAAAGAAGGTGCAAGACTACCACAACCAGATACTAGTGTGACATACGAAAGGTCAAAAAGGCTTATTAGAGCTAGATACATGACCAAATGGGAAATAGAACATACTGGCTACACAAAAAATGATGCCAATTACTAGTTGAACAGAAGAAAGCAGGTCGTGGTCTTCAGACTTCGCACTGGCCACAGTAGACTGAGGTACCACCTATTCAACAAATTGAAGATAGGTGGCACTGACGAATGCTCGTGTGGCACCGGGAAAATGACTGCTGAACATTTGCTGCAAAACTGTCTGACATATGAGGATCAGAGAGAACAGATGTGGCCATCACCAGTGCAAACACAAGACAAGCTCTATGGCAGTGTCGACAGCCTCAGGATGACCGCTGCTTTTTTCGAAAAAATACAAGTTGACGTCTGACAGCGTACGACGAAGAAGAAGAAGAAGATATGATACCATTACAAAGCAGTCTCTGTTCTAGAATCCCCAGAGTTAGAGAAATGGATGGTAATAAAACCACACGAAGAAGAGCATTTAAGACACATATAAAAAGAGTCACGAATGACGCGAAGAAAGCTGAAGCAGGCGGCTCATGACGACCTTTGTTGACAAAAAAATTACTTTACGATCAGCTGAAAGGATTTTGCCTTTTTGTATAGTTTCGTGTGATAGATATAAATGAAGATTTGCGCAGCAAATACAGGGACAATGAAAATCAGGACAACATAGAAAACACTAAATATTCAGGTAAAAAGCACAGAACTTAAAGAGATCACTTAATTTCAAATCTTGTACAGCGTGTTCACACAAAATAGAAGATTGGACAGAGATTTGGAATCAAGAACACAGAAATCCAATGCAATTTTTTAATCAGCTCTCACCACAAAGAAACAGTTGATAAATAATGTGTTTATACCAACTCTCTGCTACCAGTGTCAGACATGGACTCTCACCAAGACAGAAGAAAGAAAAATCATGATATGGGAAATTATATATTTTAGAAAGGCTGTCGATGTCCAAATACTGGATAGAGTAATAAACAAATAAATCAGAAAGAATGTGAAGGAAGCACCACGCGTGGGATATATAGAAAGGCAGGGAATAAAATGGTTCGGACACCTGACAAAAATGCAAATCAAGTTTCCAGTTGAACGGATCTACATTACCCGACATCAGGGTTTCAGAACAAGAGGCCGACGAAGAAAAATGGATAGATGGTGTCAGTGAGACACTGAAGAAACACAAAATGACCAAAACATCGACGACAAATCTGTCACACGATAGATAACTACACCTCCCCCACGTCGTCTCCGGCACGTGGATAGAAGATGAAGGTGATGATGATGTATAGCGTCGTTTGTTTATTCAGCTATATTTTAGAACATTTCTGACGTTCCACTAATGCCAGAGTTTCACATTCAGGTTTGTTTCTCCAAGAAGTGGACATTCACGAATATGATAACAAGATAGAAACTGTAGACCTCTCCGACACAGGTATGTGATATGGTTTTTTTAGTTTTTTATTAAATTGTTTCTAAATTATCGTTGTTGTTTTAATTATATTAGTTCGCTGATCAGGATATGGGAAGTAATAACAGTTCATCACAAGCGATATATGTATATATATATATATATATATATATATATATATATATATATATATATATATATATATATATATATATATATATATATAGGTTTTTTGCGTTCGCCTTATTTCTCTATTCCCCAAGGTGGTTGTTGCATTATGGTTTTTATTTTGCACCTGTCAGCTCAGTGCATCCGATTCAGCATCAATTTTATGTAAGGGGCTGCTCCCTCCTACATTTTCTAAGGGTTTGCTTCCTCGGGTTAACAGCCGGTGCTGTGATGGGGATCGAACCCAGCACCTTCGGTTTGTGAGCCGTGTCACTCAACCACTAGCCCCCGCCGTATACGTATATATATATATATATATATATATATATATATATATATATACACACACACACACACACACACGCACGCACGCACGCACGCACGCACACACACACACACGAGGAGTGCTCAAATAAAACCGGACCTAACTGAACCAAATGAACATGCGTACGATGCACATGATGACGTCAATTTTGATGTAAACATCACATACTAACCATCAAGTTTGCAAAATTTCATTATCTTCCGACTCATGGTTTGATCAGAAGACTGTTGAAAACATAACGAGTGTTATAAGGAATCCATCCAGAGTTGATTAGCGATCGGTTTCTATCCGCTGAAGGATATCGATCAGTTGACATTCAGCGCAGAATGCAGGCAGCGTATAGTGTATCTTTAAAGGAAGACGTGAGTTAACGAAAGATCGTCCAAGACCTGGTCAGGCGCATATTGTTGCTTCAGAAGATGTCATCGCCAAAATCGAAGCAGCAATTCAGGTCACCATACACTGCCTTCATATATATATATATATATATATATATATATATATATATATATAGAGAGAGAGAGAGAGAAAGAGAGAGAGAGAGAGTAAAGTAACCGGACTAAACCGGTACCCATTTAAGGCTGTGTCGACCCGGGATCCATTGCGGTCTGAAAAAACATTACCGCCTCAACTGGGGAATGAACCCAGGACCACTAAGATGCGAAGCCAGGGCGCTAACCACTGCGCAACATTACCGCCTCAACTGGGGAATGAACCCAGGACCACTAAGATGCGAAGCCAGGGCGCTAACCACTGCGCAACATTACCGCCTCAACTGGGAAATGAACCCAGGACCACTAAGATGCGAAGCCAGGGCGCTAGCCACTGCGCAACATTACCGCCTCAACTGGGGAATGAACCCAGGACCACTAAGACGCGAAGCCAGGGCGCTAACCACTGCGCTACGCGGCTCCATATATGTATAGAAATATATTTGTAAGTAAGTAACATGTTATTTGCAAAAAGGTTGCGTCTTATAATGGCCAACCTGTTTGGCTGTTATAAGTTTCTTGACATTTGTGCAATGTGGTAGTTCGCCTTTACTTTCTGTGTGTGGTAGAGCGATCGAACTGAGAAAAACAGAACTCGCGTCTTGGAGCTGAACACTGGATGATTTTAACTGTGTGCGTTGGGATCGTGAAACGGACGTTTCACCTTTAGTTTCCAGCCGTATCTAGTTTGGGAGACACTGACTATTTTTTTAAATTTTGATCGCTCTCCGCGTCCTGAACGTAATGGCAACCTACCGTACTACTGACCTGCCAAGAAACTTATAGGTCAGGTCGTAAGAAGCGACGTTCTGCAAAGGAAATGCTGCGTAAACTTACATGTATGTGTGTGTATATATGTATATATATATATATATTTATATATATATATATATATATATATATATATATATATATATATGTGTGTGAGTGTGTGTATATAAAGATCATCATCATCATCACGTCGTGCCATCAGCGTCAAGACCAAACTCAAAGTCTACCGTGCAACCATCATTCCAACCCTACTATACGCTTGCGAAAGCTGGACTGTATACTCTGGACATGCAAGGAGGTTAAACCACTTCCACACAGGTTGCCTGAGGCGAATATTCCACATCCGATGGCAAGATCGTGTCACTGACATCGAGGTTCTCTCGAGGGCTAACATGCCCAGCATCCATGCACTGCTAGAAAAAGCACGACTAGGATGGGCCGGACACCTCGTCCGTATGTCAGACGAGCGGCTCCCAAAGAAGCTTCTCTACGGCGAGCTGAGAGAGGGATGGTGTGAGAGAGGGCGCCCAAAGAAACGTTTTAAAGACGGTCTGAAGGACTCACTAAAAAGTTGCCAGATAGACATCGACAACTGGGAATATCTTGCGGAAAAACAAATCTGACTGGAGAAGCGCAGTCAAATCGGGTATAGCTGCTGGTGAAGATGACCGTGTTGTGAAAACCCAGAACAGACGCAAGACGCGGAAATCCCGAGCAGCGGGAACACCATCCCCTTCTACAAACCTCGTGTGCCCGATATGTAGCAGATGTTTTCGTGCTCGCATTGGCCTGTTCAGCCACATGCGCACCCACACCCAACAGGGAAATCTGTGACAAGGATGATGTCGGCGGTCCTCATCGACAACGATGGACAGCTATTATCATCATCATCATGTAGCATGTCCTTTGTAGAACGTTACTCTTATCAGTTTGTCTGAAAGAAACTCGTTCTCTCGCCAAGACTCCAGCCTCCGACACAGTCATACCCAGGCATTCCTGCTGGATATCTTGGTGTCATCGTATTCTTGATCTACCCCCTTTTTTTTTTGCCTGGCACCATACCTTCCATCACCGTTCTCTCAAGATCGTTGTGTCTCTTGATGTGACCAAAGTATTTGCATTTTCTAGCCAAAATGGAATTGGTAAACCAGTTTTCCTCTATGCTCAACTCTTGCCGAATGTCTACATTTGGCTTTTCTCTGTCCAGGGTATTTTGAGGATCTTTCTGTAACATTTTGACTCGAAGGATTCGATTCTTTTTCTAGAAGTTTTGGTAATCGTCAATGATTAACAGCCATAAGTTGCCACATGAAAAACACAGGCTCTCAAGACTTAATATTATAATTTTGTTGGTGCTCTTCCATAATTTCTTCACATAAAGAAAAAGAAAATGTAGATAGAACAAGCCAATTGTCAGTACAGATAGAACTACAAGTAAACGTCTCAAAGACGAAAAGCATGGTTTCCAGAACCACAACGGTTGATATCAAGCTACAGGGGAACCGTCTACAAAATGTCCAACACTACACATGCCTGGGAAGCAAAATGACACAATATGGAGAAGCCACGAACAAAATTTCCACTATAATTGCTTTGGCCTCGTGCGTCTTTAATCAGCTCACCAACATCTGGAAATTAACGACACTGAGCAAACATACCAAGCTCAGACTATTCAACGCAATCGTAATATCAGTCCTGACATATGGATGGGAAAGCTGGAAGACAACAAAAGACTGGAAAACAAACTAAATATCTTTGAAAATAAATGTTGAAGAAAATTATTAAACATACGCTGGGACCAGTTCATAACTAATGACTCGATAAGAACAGAGACAAACCAAATATACTTGTCGACCATCATCCGGAAAAAAACGACGGACATCCATAGGACATGTTCTTAGAATTAATTATAACCATCTTTCTTTGCAAAGCACTCGAATCGACTTAGGCGCGCAAAGAACATATATATTTCAGACAAAGAATCGAAACTTTCGAATCAAAATGTTACAGAAAGATCCTCAGAATACGCTGGACAGAGAAACAGACAAATGTAGACATTCGGCAAGAATTGAGCATAGAGGAGAACGGGATTATCAATTCCATTTTGGCTAGAAAATGCAAAAACGTTGGTCACACCAAGAGACGCAACGGTCTCGAGAGAACAGTGATGAAAGGTATAGTGCCAGGCAAAAGAGGAAGTGATAGACTAAGAAGACATTGGCGCCAAGATATCCAGGAATATGCCTGAGTATGACAGTGGCGGAGGCTGGAGTTTGGCAAGGGTACGAGTCTCTTTCAGACAGATTGTGATGGGAGCGACGTTCTATAAATGACATGCTACATGATGATTATATATATATATATATATATATATATATATATATATATATATATATAATGCACTTAGTATTGATTCAACCAAGAAAGGTGACAAAGTTCACTTAATTTTTGAGTTTCGAGTCTCCACCTTGTCCATGTACAACTGAAATAATTGTCAGTATGCGCCACGCACACCAAGGGCAAATCTATGTATCACGCCCCGATCACACGAGTTAAACGAGGATGAATATCCAGTATTGTTGTTTGTCCATCATGTGTGATGAAGACCACTATCTTTGTTCAACCGTGTGGACAATCTTTTCATTTTGCTCTGTCCCTGGCGAGAGGGGGAGGGGGGGGGGTGGACAAAAAGAAAAGTGATGCAAGCCGCAAACAGGTATCTTGCAAAACAGCAAAGGTGTGACATCTAATAGGTTGGGAAATTAACATAGCCAAGACCAAATTTCATGTTCATTACGAATAAGTAAAGTAAAGAATACGAATAGCACAGAAATGATGTTCTAGATATTCACAAAGTATTGTCACAAGGTGAGAATTATAAGTCTCCCACAAAGCGATACAGGCACTATGATGAATCTGGTTTGCCTCTAGCCACAAACGCTGGCGGCGATAGTCCAGTCAAATTCTGATGACGTTCGCGAACTACAGATACAGTCACAACACTTTCACTAATGGCACCGACAAATGAAGAAATAGTCGATCGTTGCTGGTAAACCTTTGCTCACTTTGACTATGTTACCTCACATGATATAAGAATAACAAGTAGCGCAGACAAGGTAATCAGCGTTATGGTAGATGCCTTCAAATTCACACAATCGCTTTGTTCATATCAAATGACACAGGCAAGTAATGACACTCCTATTTTTCTCAGCTTGCCTCTAGATGAACAAATTTACAGTAACTAATAATAGCACGCTTTCAGCCATCCCCCACAACAGTAGCATTTGACCGGAGTCTCTATTTAAAATTGAAATAGTTTGAAATAATAATAATAATAGCTGTCCATCGTTGTCGATGAGGACCGCCGACATCATCCTTGTCACAAATTTCCCTGTTGGGTGTGCGTGCGCATGTGGCTGAACAGGCAATGCGGGCACGAAAACATCTGCTACATATCGGGCACACGAGGTTTGTAGAAGGGGATGGTGTTATCGCTGTTTCTTTAAAATATCTGGAGATTTAATGCTGGAGGATTCTACTTCTGGGTGTATTACTGAGCTGTCTTTACTCTTGCTACTTGTAGGTGACGACCAACGACAAGAGAAATATAAGTTAAAATGTCTGGAGATGCTCGGGATTTCCGCGTCTCGTGTCTGCTCTGGGCTTTCAAAACACGGTTGTCTTCACCGGCAGCTACACCCGATTTGATTGCCCTTCTCCAGTCAGATCTGTTTTGCGCCAGACATTCCCATGTGTCGATGTCTATCTAGCAACTTTTCAGTGAGTCCTTCAGACCGTCTTTAAAACGTTTCTTTGGGCGCCCTCTCTCTCGCCATCCCGCTCTGAGCTCGCCGTAGAGAAGCCCCTTTGGGAGCCGCTCGTCTGACATACGGACGAGGTGTCCGGCCCATCCTAGTCCTGCTTTCTCTAGCAGTGCATGTATGCTGGGCATGTTAGCCCTCGAGAGAACCTCGATGTCAGTGACACGATCTTGCCATCGGATGTAGAATATTCGCCCCAGGCAACCTGTGTGGAAGTGGTTTTACCTCCTTGCATGTCCAGAGTATACAGTCCAGCTTTCGCAAGCGTATAGTAGGGTTGGAATGATGGTTGCACGGTAGACTTTGAGTTTGGTCTTGACGCTGATGCCACGACGTGCCCACGCCATCGAACGCATTCTATCAAAGGCTGTGTTGGCCTTTGCTATTCTGCTTGCCACCTCATCGTCTAGGCTGACTGATCTCGACAGCGTGCTGTCCAGATATGTGAATTTGTCTACGCCATTCAGAGTCTGCCCGCTGACTGTAGTCTCTGGTTTTGTGTACGGCATGCCTGGTGCTGGTTGGTACATGACTTCTATTTTTTATGGTCAGGCCAACATTTTCGCATGCGGCAGAGAACTTGTCCATTCCAACTTGCATGTTCAGTTTGAAAAAGCATCTGTTTATATTGTGTGTCTTTTTATTTCCCCTAACAGCAAGAAGTTGTACGGACATCACCCAGCGCGTGAAGGTTGTGTGTATGGCATCTTGCTAATCGGGAAGGCCTAACCATGGCCAACTTCGCCACTAGGGAGAAGGCCGTCATTCAAGTGAAGTTCAGCCATGCGCAATTGACCGTGAAAACACGACACTGGTAACACTAACAAAGCAAGGCAAATGCAAAGGCGGCCGTCCATCGTAGACGATGATGGCATAGTTTATTTTGCTAGCACTATTTTTAGTAAGGATTAACTGCGCTACTTTGTTATCCTCACCCTCTCGTATCGTCCCGGCCAGCCACAGTGGCAAGTGAAGGACAAGACGACTAGGGGGCGACTACGAGATTCAGGGCACTCCGCATCAAGCACCCGTAAAAAAGACGGGGGAGTCCGGAGTCGAGCCCACACTACCTGATCACGAGGCCGACGGCTTAACCACTTCGCCACGGAATCCCTTGATAACACTAACAGGAGAACTATTTCCTAAAGCTATACCCATGCCAGGATAATCAGAGGGAAGAAATCACCAACAAATGAACGCAATAACTAGTCCAGATGGAAAACAGAAACACGTTTCAGTGAACACAAGTATAAGTCGTCGACTAGTGGGAATTTGCGGGAAAATCCGCGGTTTAGCAGCATATAAAATGAACTAAGACACCAGATCAAATTAGATTCGCAGCTGGTTCGACAGCATCTTTGCTGCTTTTTATTCATTATAAGGAGACATTATAATTATTTGTTCGGAAGTAATTCACATTAAAAAAATTGTTTGTGCCAATTTACCAAAAACACATTTCGATTTTTAAATATTTGGAGACACGGCTTGCATCGTGTTATAAGTAGATTTACTTTGACCCGAGGATCAAGATATAACGAGACAAAAATCTGTATTTGTACCTTTTGTGAGAAATAGTACAAACATATAGATTGACACAGTTTGCTCGTTAACTTTTTCCCTCCAAAATATGTTGGACCGCATGAGACACGTATTCTTGCATTGTAATCTACCAGTATGAAGTATACATACATTTATACATTAAATAAAATTTCGTATGGCTTGGCTTCGTTCGTTCTCAATTTCTCGCTAAAAAAAACCTGATACGGGCCTAAGTAGCAGAATGTAGTCCAGAGAACGGAATGTGCTGTGTCTTAGTTTACAGCTTGACTGCGATATTTGCACCTTTCGGTCCAACACATCCAAATACAGCAAGCATATTTTTTAGTACCGGGTTAGCATTCCCTCTTCGATCCCTTCTCCTTAGTCTGCTCTGTTGCAGCCTGTTATCTAGGATCACCACGTGGAGGTGTAGAAGGGTCTTTGCTACTCTGGCTGGCTGGTCCTGACGCTACCAGTCAGCTATGGGTCGCTGACCGCTGCAGCTCATTCGCTGCTCAGAATCTTGATCCTGAAAACTTGGTATAGTGAAAGTTGTATGTACAATCTATATATAACAATTTAGAAAGCCATTTTATCAGCGCTGTGGTGTTGTAGTAACATTTGTGAGTCGATATATCTACGCTACGGATTAATTCAATTAAATGGATGCTGACAAATGAAAACATTCTTTTGTTTTTCTCAAACAGAAGATTTGCAATCCAAATCCAATGAGGTAGACAAGCTTACTCCCAGGGCTCTAGAAATGACCAAATGTATACGTGGATCACATAAAAAATCGTCTGGCAAAAAGAAGAAAAAAGATAAGAAGAAACAGAAGCCAGGAGACGATTTTAGTCATGCTGTGGCCAAACCAGAAGAAGGCGCACGCGTTCTAACGACAACAGTGACGCATGGGGAGAAAGGACATAGGATTAAGAAACACAGCAATAAAGCCAGGAAACAAGTACCGACAGTTAACGCAGACCAACAAAATGTAGATATTGAAGCTATTGCGTCCTCTATTGTAGCTGAAGCAGTAGAGATAGCACAGAAACGTCTCAGAGAAGAGTTCCGTAATGAAATAAGCAGTACGTCACAGGTTGGACATATCGCTGAATCAGTGAGTTCAGAAGTCAATACTTCGAAACTTGTGAATTCCAATACTGATACAGTAGATGGTGTAGGAATACTAAAAGAAAATGAAGATACGATAACAATACATTCCGAAACTACAACAGCAACATCAACAATTGATCATGAAAAGGCAGAAATCGCTGACACATCACTGGATGATGTTAATAAACCATCAAAAGATATTAATATCCAGGCAGAATCCCAAAACTTTGTTCAAGATTTAGGTATTGAGATGGAAGAGACGTCAATCCCAGGTACAGACGATGACGATATGAAGAAAAACAATGAATCTGAGAACTTTGAGACAGGAGATCCTTCCAGGGACAAAAAAGAAGATACAACCTTGATTAATTGTAATACAGTATGTACAAATGTATCTTCAAATGAAGGTGAACATGATTATGTGATCACACCAGAAGCAGACGCCGCGAGTAGAGCAATTGCTAAGAAGACAGTTGAGAATGTTATAGCAGCTGCTTTAGAAACTATACATCAGGAGGAAGCTTGCAAAAAAGTAGATCAAATGAAAACCACGTGTGAGCATGATAGCACATTTGAAAAACCCGGATCTGATTCCGAAAATGATAACATTCAAATGGAACATGGACAACAATTGGACGAAAATAAACAATTGGAGGCAGAGTTTAATCTGAAAAAGAAATCGGATAAAGAAGTTGAAAGTGTAGAAGGAAATGACAGGAATAAAGTGCACAAAAGTGCAGATGAAAAGATTGAAAAGCAGAAATCAAAATCTGAGAAAAAAATCAAAGTACCAAAGAAGTTAAGTCATTGGTTTCACAGAAAAGTCAAGCAACCGAAAGCAGAGGTGGAAACATGTGGTACAGATGAAACGGAACTAGTTCGATGTGATGCCGTCAGCTCTGAACAGAACCAAGACAATGATCTAGAACATGTACGGGAATCCATCGCAAGTCATGTCGATCATGTGTCCACGGAGTTACTTCCGACCCATCCACCTAAAACAGTCAACCCTAGTCTCGCCCTGGACATCAGCGAGAAATACTTAACTCTGACACCCTCAAGTCATACAGAATCGAGCTCAGATCCCAACGAAACATTCAGTCCTACCTCTTCCGTAAGCTCTACAAGTCCGACCTCTGACTCCAGTGAGCTTACGTCACCACAATCAGTCGGGGAAAAGAAAGCTATGTCTGGATTTTTGAAGAAGATCTCTATAGGGCCACGACTGCGCACGGCGATACTCCGAAAGAAAAGCAGTGGCGTGGCAGATGGTCGGGATAAACAGAAAGATGCCCTTACATCAACAAATACAGTTGAACCTACTGCATTAACCCCACCCCCAAGGAAGGTTCGCCAAAAAAGACTAGAAGAACAATGTGCACCTTCTATACCTGTAAGTCATAATGCATTCTCTTCTACTGACACAAGCCCACAATCCCCGCTTGATAGTGGCAACTCGCTATCAGAGTTCACAATTCAGTCCAAGGCAACAAAATCTGCCATAACTGTTGAGGACAGCGGCATCGCAGACTTAACATCTCCCGAAGCAGACAAACCTGACTTCAGCAGTGGAGATGAATGTAAATTGCATGATGCTGCAGAAAGAGATACAGAAAATACAGGAACAATCAACGCTACAGGTGCCATAGTGGATAAACAGTTCAACTATAACTCACCTAACACCATAGAAAAATTATCAATTAACGAGACCAATGTAGTCGCAGATAATAACAGTGATGGACACAGCAAAATAGTGCAAAGAAACAGCATGGAAGAAATGTTGACAGAATCAACAATATGTTCGAAAAGCTTAGACAGCTATTCACCTCTTGAATCGTCAAAGTTGATATCTACTGCTGTGATTATTCTGAGGTCTACAAGCAACGATGGACAAGTACCAAGTCCAGTTGAATTGTCGCGTACAGAAGTACGTTCAGACTTAAATAAACATAAGGCAAAGTTAGAGGTTTCAGAGGAAAATTCGATATCTGAGGCAGCGGAAGGATGCTGTGCTTCGATGGGATCATCATTAACGACGAATTATCTGTCTTTAACAGAACGGCACGATTGCTATTCCACTCAGAATGTGTCTGAAATTCATTGTCAGTCTGACAGCGAACACAACCAAGGACGTTCAGATGAACAGTCGCAACACAATTGTGTGTATGCTGCGCAGGCATCTTGTGAACCAAAAAAGATGCAGTCAAATTTTGAGGAGGAAAAATATCAGTTGCAGCAACAGTTTCAAAATGAGACTTTTTCATGGGAAAAGGATGAAAAGAAGGTTCACAAGAAGATATATCCACGAGTGAGAACAATTGCAGAGTACAGGATTGGTGTAACAGGTGAATCCGAGGATGAGGCTCAGAGAAGGATGCTTAAAGAAAAACAGACAAGTTCATCCTGTGAGCCGGAGCAGTTTAGCAGTGTCAAAGGTATGGGATTGTGTACGTCTTTTCTATTGTTACGTTATGTTATATTGGTTTGACATCACAGCATTTCAGGTAGATCCATAGGTACAGACTCTCTTTCAGTCAACGATGAATAGCATGACTACAAATGGTTTCTGGTACATGCTATATTCGTTTTGTTATATTTCTGTAACATTTTAATTACGCTTTATTAATTGCAATTGTATTTTCTTGAGTTGTTTTACTTTGCTGTTTGTTACTACCTTCTGCTGTTTGTTACTACATTCTGCTGTTTGTTATTACATTTTGTGTTTTTTTACTGCATTCTGTGTTTGTTACTACATTCTGTGTTTGTATTACATTCTGCTGCTTGTTATTACATTTTGTGTTTTTCCTTACATTCTGTGTTTGTTACCACATTCTGTTTGTGTTACTACATTGTGCTGTTTGTTACTACATTTTGTGTTTGTTACTACATTATGTGTTTTAACTACATTTTGTGTTTGTCACTACATTATGTGTTTGTTACTACATTCTGCTGTTTGTTACTAAATTCTGCTATTTGTTACTACGAGGGGCGTTCAAATCAAATTTGGAGTTTTTTGTTCTAGTTCTACCTGAATAGTTATAGCGTGCTGGAACTACTAACGTTAGTTAGGGATACTTGTGTCCTGTTACTGCTACGGAGCTCACTTATCATTATCCAGTCACGTGACAGATAAATATAAAATGGTGGGCAACACTGTTAGTTCTTGCATGGAACAGCGTGTTATGATGAAGCTTCTTGTGAAAGAACGGGTGAAACCTGCAGTCATTTACAGAAGACTGCAATCACAATACGGTGAGGAGACACTCAGCCCAAGTAAAACATGTGAATGGTGTATAAACCTTTTAGATAAGGCCGTACATCCGTTAGTGATGATTCCGGCCATGGTGGCTCTCAATCCACCCTAATCATTCCTGTGAATATAAAGATTGTGGAACGCCCTCTCCTGGATAATCGACGCATAACCTGTCACAAAATTGCACAAGAGACAATTCTTTATCTGTGTACAATAAACAATTATTATTCTTGACCATTTGCATTTTTGGAAGGTTAGGGCACATTGGTTTTGATCACAAAGGGCATGTCCTGCTGCTGCAAGATAACGATTGACCTCATACGGCTCATCGTACAATGTGCCATCTACGACAACTCGACATGGAGGTATTGCCACATCTACCTTACAGTCCAGACCTCGCTCCAAGCGATTTCCAACAGTTTGGACTCCTACAGCTTTTCTGACATTACTGAAACGCTCGGTTAAGTGCATGCATGAACGTTGCATGAGATTATATAAACAAATTACTGGTATTTTGACTACTTGAAAAACAAAATGTTTACAAGAAAAGTCCCGGTTTGACTTGAACGTTCCTCATCCATTTTGCTATTTAATAATTAATTATCATTTAATGCAGTACAGACCTTAATACTTATCAACTTTCACATAATTATAACACTATTAGAAAGATAGATAAGGAAAGGAACCTAGCAGTTATAATAGATCATACAGGTTAGGTGAGTAAGCAAGTTCAGGTAGCAGTGAGAAAGGCAAATGCAATGTTAGGTATGATAAATAGATATATTAAACATAGGAGCAAGCAAGTGATAGTCAAACTGTAAAACGCATTAACTAGACCTAGATTGGAGTACTGTGTACATGTGTGGAGTCCTTATCATAGAAGGGATATAAACATACTGGAAATAATACAATAAAGAGCGACAAAGCTGATAGTGAGATTCCAGAATTACAGTTATGAGAAAAGACTCACAAAATCCGGACTACATTGTCTAGAAGAGAGAAGAATTCGTGGTGACTTAATACAGGTTTATTAGATGATCAGAGGAATAGATAAATTAGACTATAACAAGTTTTTTTTCAAAATACAGCCACCCACAATAACACGAGGGCATAGCTACAAATTAACTAAAGAGAGGTCCAGATTAGATATTAGGAAATTATTTTTTAGTCAAAGAGTGGTGAATGCATTGCCACGGGAGGTAGTGGAGGCAGGGACAATTAATGCATTTAAGAATAAATTGGATACGCATAGCTTTTAGGGCAAGGAAATGTAAATGAAAGTGGTTGAATACAGACTCTCCATAGTCTTCTAAACCACTATTAAGACGTTAAGTTACGTCATTAATGACCAATGGCTTTAACCTGAAAATATTGATGGATATTTTTGTTTGTTTTTTTTTTTTTTGTTGCTTGTTGTTTCTTCATGTGCATTGGAAACGATAAGCTGCACAGCATATCATTTGAGGACACCGTTCATGGTTTCAGATTTGGAAAGCCGGCAAAGAAGATATTTCTAGATCTAGGCTTATTTGATATCATTTTTCTGATTTTACTAACAAGTTCATTGTTACTTATATTAATTAAATTGACCTTGCTTGCCTATTTTGTCTGTATTGTGTGGAGTGTATATGTATATGCTGAGACAAACACAAAGAATACATAAAGTGTCAGCATAGAAAAACTTGACAGAGATCTTCATACTCAAAACAAAACATTGGGGAATCAATGCCCACCTCTCCAGAACGGGTTTTAGTGACACCACCACGTGCGATTCTAGCGCACTGAGGCGAACACCAAAGCTTTGCCAAAGAACAGCTCGATTTACGCAGACCAAAGAGAGGCATTCTGGCCTGGATTAGCGACAATGCTCGAAAAGCTGTATTGGACCGGCAAAGACCTGAAACGCAATCTCCTTAGTCAACCTCCCCGGTCTAGAAGCACAGCATCAGTTGAGGGAAGAAGTAGAAGACTCCCTTATTCCTCACGAAAAACTGATCTATTAATTCATTTTCTTAAAATTGTTATTTTCAGACACACAACAGCCTACTGAAGAATCCCATATCCATTTTTCTAGTATCGATGAAAACAGAGAATCGTGTGTAAATAACCTTTCAGATGATACAGATTTGCGATTGAACTATTCTTCGCTCGTGGAAAAAAAGAATTGGCTCCAGAAAGTAAGCATACAAGAACTTGAGCCTCATACCGAGGGAATCGTCGAGCAGATCAAAGACCATCATCCTCATCTTCAAGTCAATAAAGATTTGTTAAATACTCCGCACATTACAGACAGCTTAAATGATACAAGAGATGATGATGATACAAAAAATAATGACTGCCATGAAAAGATCGTCTCAGATGGATCCCCTCGTGTGGATAATGCACAGATATTGGATACTGGTGGTGTCAAAGTTGTCGCTGTCTGTACAGATAAAGCTGATGCTTACTTCATCAAGGAGACAGATAACTTTAATGACTCTACCAATAACAACGATACATGCATGACAGGAAAAATTAACACAAAGGCGTGCACGAACCTTCACAATGGGGATGGTCCTAACTGAATCTCTGCAGTAGCTATTTTAAAGAAAGGTTGGATATGTTTCTTTTAATAACATTGTATAATAATAATGGTTTTTTATATATTGAATGTTGTCTGTTATCAGGGCCTGAGATGTTGAATGTCGTCTGTTATCAGGGCCTGAGATATTGAATGTCGTCTGTTATCAGGGCCTGATATGTTAAATGTCGTCTGTTATCAGGGCCTGAGATGCTGAATGTCGTCTCTTATCCGGGCCTTATATATTGAATGTCGTCTGTTATCAGTACCTGAGATATTGAATGTCGTCTTTTATCAGGGCCTGATATGTTGAATGTCGTCTCTTATCAGGGCCTGAGATATTGAATGTCGTCTCTTATCAGGGCCTGAGATATTGAATGTCGTCTGTTATCAAGGCCTGAGATGTTGAATGTCGTCTGTTATCAGGGCCTGAGATGTTATTTCGAATGTCTACAATGAGGTGGTGTACTCTTGTGTACGCCTTAAAAAAGAAGTTGAATGACGGGTTGCAGTAGCTTTCCTCACATCCTGAGCGTGCTGATGAAGGTGGACCGAGGTCCTTTGAGTATTTTTGCTATACTTGGTTTCATTTGCGTGTCGATCACTCACCTTGTTAGCAAGGCTGCCATGAAAACAGCCCTTTTCCAAGGAGGATTACGAGGAAGCCGGGGGTTTTGGCCAGTATATTTTGCCTGACCCTAACATATCTGATCAGTATATTTTGCCTGACCAGACGTAAGTCTTCCTCCTCAAGGTCTGAGATGGAAGCATAGAATAGTGACAATGTACCATGACCGTGGTGAGTTCAAGGTCAAGCCTTATAGCAAACTTATCATCACTGAATTATTTCCATTACGCATCCAGAGTTATCGGGAGGGGATTCACTTGACTGAGTGAAAAACGTGGTTATCGAATTACGCGATTCTCGCTTACGGTGCGAGACGGTCTTGAGTTCAAATCACGGAATATCACTAATATATATTTTTGTTCTTGGAATTTTATGTTTAAAATCTGATTTAAAACGGGGGCCTGTTTGAATAACCTCAGCAACAACAACAAAACGAAAAGACTAGAACATAAATAAAACCAACATTTCTGGAAGAAAGGGTAGGGGGTGGGTAAGAGTGCAGGGAAAGAGTGCAATGGGGATGGGTGCGAGAAGGGACAACCTTTAATTGTTAATTTGTTTTTGTTTCTTTCAAATTGTACAGTTCGACTGGCGGGGGGATGTTCTGCCACATTTTGCTAGTACACTGATTACTAGGCAAGGTGCTTGCTACTTAATTGTGTTGTCTTTAACTTTTTTAGGTGGTTTACGCCTTCCTCTCTTAGCTGTGTCGGCTTTCTTGACTTGCAGCAGAGTTTGGTATTCAATTTTGGAGCTGGGTGAACTGAATCTGCCGTAAATTGAACGTGAACCCTTACCTTTTACTACAAGAGACAAACCTAATGTTTGTCTGGACAGAATGAAGAAACAGACTGTCTGCCAAACCACTTCACTGGTTTCCTCCATAGATCTCTTCCCTAGACCTCTTGCCTTGACTATTCTCTAGACCTCGTCCCTTGACCTTTACCCTAAACATCTTTCCTTTTTCCTCTTCCTTACACATTGTCCCTTGTCTTTTGATCTTTTCTTTTGACCTTTTATCTGCATCTCTCTCCTAGGTTTCTTCCTTGGGCTTGGCCAGGATATTTGGACATATCCGGGTACGTTTAGCACTTTCATAGTGTGGCAGCCTGCCTTGGATAAGCCACGATGAGGGCTGTATTATTTTGTATTATAGTGGTATTATTTGTCCACTGGCTTCGCAGCAGAGTGAGTTAAGGTTCAATCCCCAATTGACGCAGGATATATTTTCGATCGCAAACGGTGCATGAGGGTTATTGTTGTTGTTGTGGTTATTATTGTTGTTGTGGTTGTTGTTATTGTTTTTCAGTGGCCACAGTATGTATGTTTACTTATTTGTGCGTCCTGAAAAGAACGATACGAATCGGGCTGTAGTGGCTTTCATCATATCACGATCGGGCTGATGAAGGTGAACCGGGGTCCTCCTGGCGGTTGTGCCTTGCTTGACTTACTTGCGTGACGTTCACTAGTACTGGGATCACGTTGATCCACATCTCGTCAGCGAGGCTGCCTTTAAAACAGATTGTTTCCAGGGAACGCTACATGGAAGAGAGATAATGGTCTTGGTCAGTATATAATGCCTGACACTGTCACTATGTCTTCTTCAGTATGCTGTGCCTGACCCTACCACGATGGCTTGGTCAGAATGTTGTGCCTGACCCTGCCACGATCTCTTGATCAGTATGCTGGGCCTGGCCGTGCCATGATGTCTTGGTCAGTATGTTGTGCCTGACCCTGCCACTATGTCTTTGTCAGTATATTATGCCTGACCCTACCACGATGTTATGGCCAGTATGTTGTGACTGACCCTGCCATGATGTCTTGTTCAGTATATTATGCCTGACCCTGTCACGATGTATTGGTCAGTATATTATGCCTGGCCCTGCCACGAGGTCTTGTTCAGTATAATATGCCTGACCCAGCTATAATGTCCTGGTCAGTATGTTGTACCTGACCAAACTGGAATATGCAGCATTACAACGGTATTATTAGTGCACTACCTTCGCAGCCGAATTAGCTAAGTTTAAACCCCGATTGGTGTAGGATATATGTTTGATCGCTTACGGTTTCTGGGGTCGAACCAGCTGAAACAGTTTCTACCAGAGAACAAGTCTTGTAAAGCCGTCCGTGGTGATGCTGAGGACGCCACCTCTAGTGGGTCCTTAGTCTAGATAATATGGACGTAACACCTTATCTCAACATATCCTACGGCGTATAATTGGGATCTATACTATGCTTGGGTTTGTGTATGGTTTCAGAACATTAATACATTATCTCTATACCCTCTTCCTTCTTCTTTGGTAACTGTTTAAGCTAATGCGCGTTTATTGCTTGACGTCTATAAAGGGCTTGCGATTTTAGTATATTCGTAGAAATTAGGAGACAGATAGACTAACCAAAGAGGAAGAAAGAAAATCCAAACCGAAGACAGGGCTACATATGAAGAAATGAAGACATTCACACAGATTAAATAGCACAGACACCAGCCATAATCTCACACAGGAATAGGATGCAACTACTCACAAAGAACAACATCAAGTGGACTCCTTGCTCTCAAGGCAAGGTGACAGTCTCGGGTACCGAAGGTTGCGGATTGGAATCACGGTGGAGACCAGGATTTTTAAAATAATTTTAAGAAAATGAATGAATAGATCAGTTTTTAGTGAGGAATAAGGATTTTTTCCCTGATCTCTGAGTAGTGAGATCGGACTCCCATGTTCAGTGTCGAGCACGTTAAAAATTCCTTGGCAGTCGGAAATCGAAAATTCAAAATTGGAAAATTCAAGTTAAAAATCTACCCAAGTTATTTGTACCTTCCCCCAGGTGGTTTGTTAAGAACCGCTATAGATGGCGCCTAACTGGCTGCGGATCGACTTAGCTATAGTGTATGAGTCTATTAAGATGGACTCGCGCATCGGTTACACAACCCTCCAAAAAACTGATTGTATACAGACTCTGCAGAGTCTTCTAAACGAATATAAAGATGTTAAGTTAAGTTGAGGTTACAATATTGATATTGCGAACAGACCACGGCAGACTGAATAAGTAATATTTTTAATAAAATAAAAGTTATGGGCATACAGGCGAACAAACAAAGGATGGGACATTCTGCAGCTATGCCGGATCCACGCGAGGACATGAGTGGCACTATGCTATTCTTGAAACTAATTGTAGGATAAACTGTAGGCTAAAGCGACGAGAGAAACCTGAAATGGAGCGTCAAGTTTATGTGATAAATTTATGAAATTATTTGAGAGCGAACGACACAGGAAAAGAAAAAAATATATCCTTCAATTTATGTTACAGACGAGGGCCAGAACCCCATTAAGTCACTAATTCCCTGGCCCGTTTTTCATTGGCAAGCCAGACTGGTCTTCAGGGGGTACGGCAATGCAAAGTGGCGTCACGTATTTTATTCTTGGAACAAGAAAGAAAATGGGCAAAATTCCTGGAAAAATGTTCGGCTTTGTAATCATTGTCGCTACTAACTTGTGTATATTGTTCGTTCATCAATGAAATGAATATCATCGCTTCCCTTTATGTTGGTCACTTAATGGTATTCCGATATTATTATTGATATTATTATTATTTTTACTACAATTATTATTATTACTACTATTATTGTTGGTGCTTTAACATTCGGATAACAATGCCATCGTTCAAAGAAAAGAATCGATATGTTGGTAACAAAACGCACATATATATATCTATACATATCTCTCATCATGTAGCATGTCCTTCGTAGAACGTCGCTCCCATCACATATATATATATATACCAGGAACAGTCATTAAACAACAGCAGTTTTAGTCATAATATTTTCACAGGAGAGAGAAGCATATATTTTTAGTGTATCATTTTCAGACATTGTCCCCGTTTCTGAAAACACACTTTGTCTACGTGTCCACTAGATTGTAGATGCCCCATAGCATACAGTCTTTTAGAGTGAACTAAACCAATTTTGCATCGGTCTCCATTACCTCGTAGTCAGCTGCCAAAGGACCCTTCTTCTACACATTTTCCTATAACCGAGGCCATCATCAACAATTGTGTGCAGCGTTGCGACTCTTGTAGAAATATACGGCTTTGTCATCAGAAGAGACTTGCCTTATGCCACAAAGTCTTCTTCTTCTTCGTACGCTGTCAGACATCAACTTGAATTTGTTCGAAGAAAGTGGCTGTCATCCTGAGGCTGTCGACACTGCCACAGAGCTTGTTTAGTGTTGTCACTTGTGATGGCCACATGTGCTTTCTCTGGTCCTCGTATGTCGGGCAATTTTGCAGCAGATGTTCAGCGGTTATTTTCCTTGTGCCACAGGTGCATTCGTCAGTGCACATATCTTCAATTTATTTAATACATGGTACCTTAGTCTGTTGTGGCATGTGCGAAGTCTGAAAACCACGACCTGCTCTCTTCTGTTCAGCTAGTAGTAGGCAACATTTTTTTGTGTAGCCAGTATGTTCTGTTTCCCATTTGGCAATGTATCTGGCTCTAATAAACCTTTTTGACTCTACGTAGGTCACACTAGAATCTGGTTGTGGTAGTCGTGCACCTTCTTTTGCCAGTCTGTCTGCCTCCTCATTGCCTTCGATGTTACAGTGGGACGGAACCCACTGTACCACTACTTTTTTTGGTGCGGACTGCTGGCATAGTTGACAGAGTACTGCTCTTAAATCATTAAGTTCAGAATTTTTCTGGCTTTTTAGTGCTGTAACCACGGCCAGGGCATCTGTAAACCGGACTATCTGGCTTTCATTGCTTTCGCCTGTGAACATTGCTTCTACTGCAGCCTTCAGTGCCTCTACCTCCGCTCTGAAAGTGCTTGATAATTTTCCAGTTGCCACTGACAGTGTTATTTTTCTACCATTTGGTAGGCTCAGGAATACCCATCCCTCTCCATTATGTGTTGTGTTTGTTACAGAACCGTCGATGTATGCATGGGTCCAGTCCATGCTTGGGTAGATTTCCGCTATGTACCTCAGGGTTATGTCTCTCCTTTCTTGTTCAGTCTGGCTGTTCTTGTTTCCAATACCTGGTATATTTTCTACCACCTCCGGAATGATATGCTGCTTATATGTGGGTTTGCGTACAGTAGGGATGGGCTTTGGTGTTGTTATGGTGTTCATAGGGTCTTCGCTCATCTTTGCTTTGGCTATTTCTGCAAAGTTTCTCCGCTTTAGTTTCCCTTTTCCAAATCTATTTAGTCTCTGATGCATTGGATGGTCTGTCCGTCTTAGTTTCTCTGCTTGCTGCTGGGATCTGCAGTCTCTTCTGTCGGTAATGGATTGCAGATTTGTAATCTTTTCAAGTTCTACAATTGGCGTTGACTTTATGCCTCCTGTTTTAACTCTCATGGCTTGGTTTTGAAGTTTGCTAATTTTATGAAAGTTCGCCTTTGCTGCTGTTGCCCATGCCGCAATGCCATACTCGAGAACTGGACTCACTCTTCCAGTGTACAGTTTCTTGAGTATTCTTTCGTCTGCTCCCCAGCTTGTGCCAGCAAGTTTCCTCATGACTGCCATTCTTTGTCTGGCTCTCATTTGGTCTGGCTCTCTCGATCTGACTTTTCCATCTCATGCGCCGATCAAATGTGACGCCCAAGTTGTTTGGGTTGTCGTTAGGCCGCATATATTTGTCGTTAAGACTTATTTTGGTGTTCTGGGGTTTACTTGAAAGTGCCACAAAGTAATTGCTCGATTCTCTGTTTCACTGTGTCAGTTGTCAGAATTGCTGGTCTACCACGCTGCGGTTCTTCAATGACGTTTTGCATTCCGTTGTGAAATCGTTCTACCTACTCAAACAACTGTCGCATTGAATCTTCCTTCTCCTATAGATTTCAGGTTTCACACCATCTGACCATAAAATGAATGTGTTCTTCTACGATGCAAGTCTACATTGGGGCGACCAAGTTGTACGCTATATTGTACATGCGCATACTGCTCGATCGTCACAATTCCTACATGGAGTATTGCTAAAGAGCTAGTTTGTGTCTTAAAATAGATTTTTCGTTGTACTTACTCGTCCATGCACTTTATAATAACATTTTTGGTGCTTTTGATCTGTCTCTGGTGTGTGTTTGTGTGTGTATATATATATATATATATATATATATATATATATATATATATATATATACACACACACACAGCAGTCTGGTACCCATGAGACAGAAGACGACCACGGGGAAGACCACCTACGCGCTGGACAGACTCTCTAGACTCAGAAACAACATCTACGATGCTACCGACGAAAAATGTATCACCCACTGGTCTACCAATAACAGAACACAATTGAAACGAAGTTGGGACCCACAGCGGCGTAACCGCTTCTGACGAACGGGTTATCCAGTAATATATATATAAATATATATTGTCTTGAACTTCTGTTTTACTCATCGGGAACTCGGAATGTAGAAGTCTTTTGTATTGAATATGCCTGCAATTGTACTCTGTCAACTATGTCAGCAGTCCGCACCAAAAAGGGTAATGGTACAGTGGGTTCCATCCCACTGCAACATCCAAGGCAACGAGGAGGCAGACAGACTGGCAAAAGAAGGTGCAAGACTACCACAACCAGATACTAGTATGACATACGAAGAGTCAAAACGGCTAATTAGAGTTAGATACATGACCAAATGGGAAACCGAACGTACTGGCTACACCATAAACGATGCCTATTACCAGTTGAACAGAAGAGAGCAGGTCGTGGTCTTCAGACTTTGCACTGGCCACAATAGACTGAGGTACCACCTATTCAACAAATTGAAGATAGGTGGCACTGACGAATGCCCCTCTGGTACCGGGAAAATGACAGCTGAACATTTGCTGCAAAACTGGCCGACATACGAGGATCAGAGAGAGCAGATGTGGCCATCACCAGTGGCAACACTAGACAAGCTCTATGGCAGTGTCGACAGCCTCAGAATGACGGCTGCTTTTTTCGAAAAAATAAAGATTGATGTCTGACTGCGTACGATGAAGAAGAATAAGTATATGCCTGCAATTGAGTGTGCAGACAAACGCCGCCTACTGGTTTGGTCTTCATACAATCCACTATTGTATAGGAATTTCGTTACCTTAAGAATATTTGTGACGACAGCGACAAACAACTTGCTCTTTTGAAAGCTAATTACAGTTGTGCTTAAATTTATTTACTTG
Organism: Ariolimax columbianus; assembly: GCA_036924085.1. Lineage (NCBI taxonomy): Eukaryota > Metazoa > Mollusca > Gastropoda > Stylommatophora > Arionidae > Ariolimax > Ariolimax columbianus. The sequence goes on from JAVGWX010000011.1 coordinate 17,844,856, forward strand.
TACAGCCTGAGTAAAGAACTTCCGAGTCTGTCATCCGTCTCCAAATGACTTGGCGACAAATTCAAATTCCGTGAGACCAGGGTTCACATTGATCTTTGCGCGATTCGAACACACGCCTGCTCATGCTGTCGTTCGTTTATTTCTTGAGAGTCGGGCGTCATACCTCTCAGCTATAGTAATACACCACCACCCCCCTTTCCTCACACAAGAATCACAGAAACTGTCAACATTACGTGTGCAGAGGTAATATAAAAAAGGCAATGATGAGAGAGTCAAACTGAATGTTGGACAAGTAACTGCAGTATGCCCCAAATAGGACGAAAAAAATCAAATAACAGACTTCCAACCATCCATCATCAACCTCATCTTCAATATTCTGGTTTTTTATGTATCCTTTATTACATTTTTCATTATATTTTTTTTATAAATTTACGTCATTTTTGCTGAGAATGACAAATGCGTTTCTCCTTTTTTGTTGCAATATTGAGGCTCACAGTTGGATAGACTATATGTTGTGATTCGTGTTGTCTATCGTCATTCCGGAGAGGGCTGGGGGTTTCACTATTCACCCTCGACATGGTACGGCGTCACTCCAGCCTTCTAGCGGGTACTTAAAATCATAATGTTGCCAAGTAGCCCTAATCTGTAGTAAGTATTGTAAATCTTGCTGTGGCTTACTCGCCTGAGTGGGAAGGTCCAAATAATTCGGGTATTTTTTTAACTAGAATTTCTCCATTAAGCCTCCTATTTTCCATTTTCAACTGTCAAGGGATTTTTAACCTGCTCGACACTAAACACGTGTGTCTTATAAGACTACCCAGGAGATACACGTAAAAAATCAAGGTCTCCACCATGATTCGAACCCGCGACCTCCGGCGCACGAGGCGGATACCTTATCTCGAGACCATTGAGTTCCCATCTTCCCCATTCCCCTCCCCTGTCTTAAAAAGACAAAGGCCGCCGCCCATCACATAATTTATTTGCTAGCGATATTTGTTAGTAAGGATTAACTGCGCTACTTGTTATCCTCACTCTCTCGTCTCGAGCAGCCCTACCCCAGTCGCAAGTCAAGGACAAGACGACTAGGGCGTTTCTACGAGATGCATGGTACTCCGCATCAAGCACCCGTTAAAAAGACGGCAGAGTCCGGAGTCGAACCCACACCACCTGATCACGAGGCCGACGGCTTAACCACTTCGCCACGTAATCCTCAATTGTCTAGTTAATAGGCAAGAACAAAAAGTCAAAATAATAGAGCCAGTGTGTGTACATACATGTCACAAAATGCGATTACAGAGAACTGCATACGGCAAAGCAAACCTTATTGTATATACCAAATCGCTACAGAAACTACAGCTACAAGGGAGTGCAACATGTTTTGGCGCCGGCTTCCTCTAGGAAGTGAACTGTAGTCGTGACCCTTTTCCCAGAGAGTGAAAACGTGAAAGATGTTGATGTTGTCGATGTTAAAAATCATGACAATGATGAGGATGCAAGTAATTAGCATTGCCTGGAGCAAGATATAGCTTAGCACAATGTACTGCTACGTGTGTGTCTCCACAGAGACCGTCTACTCTTTTAGTTACAAAAACACAGCTCGAATGATCGTGAAGTTTGGCCAGATTATGCCGAACAATATTTCAGCGACACCACATTTAATCAAATTAGTCAGACCCCGTCTATTGTATTTTTCTTGGGAGACTAGAATTAATAGACTTAGTGGTTTTCTTGGTGGTTTTTATAAAGGAGTAATTTAATTATTTATTGTAGGTGAGGGAACGTGATGACGTGGAAAGAGGCACTACTCACCCCCCAAACTTGCTGGGGTCGGATTCTCGAAACATGATTATGTTATCCTTGTTGGAAGTAAACCCATTTATTTTTAAAGACCTGTGGCAGCTTATGGCTGCAAACCATGGACGGTTACCAAAACTTCCAGACAAAGAATCGAATCCTTCGAGTCAAAATGTTACAGAAAGATCCTCAGAATACCCTGACAGAGAAAAGGACAAATGTTGACATTCGGCAAGAGTTGAGCATAGAGGAGAACTGGTTTATCAATTCCATGTTGGCTAGAAAATGCAAATACTTTTGGTCACATCAAGAGACGCAACGGTCTCAATAGAACAGTGATGGAAGGTATGGTGCCAGGCAAAAGAAGCAGGTGTAGACCAAGAAGACGATGGCACCAAGATATCAAGAAATGCCTGGGTATGACTCAATCGGAGGCTGGAGTTTTAGCCAGGAAACACTAGTTTCTTTCAGACAGACTGTGATGGGAGCAACGTTCTATAAAGGACATGCTACATGATGATGATGCTCAAGACCGTATCACAAATGCTGAAGTTTTTCGAAATATCACAGCAACCAAAAGGTGAAAGCTGACTTGGAATGGCCACGTCTCGAGGTGCAAGGGCCTTGCCAATACGTTACTACAGGGTACAGTACAAGGCAAGGGACGTCGGAGAAAACGATGGGAAGACCACGATCCGACGAGGCACAAAAAGCAACAGCAAAGAGATAGAGGGATGGTGAAGGATTGTTGAAGTATCAATAGGAGTGCCCCTCTGCCGATGACGGATGTGTCGGACCGAAATGTGCAACTATCGCAGTCAGGTTGTAAACTAGCGACACAACGCATTCCGTTATCCGGACAAAATCCTGCTACTTGCAAAGCTCTGTTCAGAACTTGGTACTGGGAGATTGAAAACGAACGCAAAAGAGGTCAGGGGATGAACTGAAATGAAGTCGGACGCACCGGGTCATTGGGCGCACAAGACAACACAACGTACTCAGCTTTAGGGGGAGAATGAAGAAAGAAAAAAAATTGTTTTAACAAATTAGAGAGAGAAGGAAAAGACATAATGTGGTTGTTCTGGGATACTCGTACTGAGCGCGTTACTCTTGGCGGTGTTTTTATTGGAAGAATGTTACCCTGTCATTTCTTATATCTCGAGAGGTACTGAAGAAGATACAAAGAAGAGCGACAAAGCTGACAGTGGAATTCCAGAATTACAGTTATGAGGAAAGACTCAGATAAACCGGTGTACAATGTCTAGAAATAAGAATTCGAGGTGACGTAATACATGTTTATAAGAAAATTAATGGAAAGAATAAATTAGTATTAAACAAGTTTTTCTCAAAATACAACAGCCCACAAGAACAAGAGGGCACATCTACAACAGCCCACAAGAACAAGATGGCACAGCTTAAACCGGCTACAAGAACAAGAGCGCTTAGCTACAAATTAATTAAAGAAATATTCTAGATTAGATATACTGTGCTGTAATACTGTGATTAGATATACTGTGCTGTAATACTGTGATTAGATATACTGTTCTGTAATACTGTGATTAGATATTAGGAAAACAATTTTAGTCAGAAGATAATGAATGTTTGTAAAGCATTGCCACATGAAGAAGTGATCAGGTCATCCCGTAACCAGTGAGGTCGTTGGGGCACACATGAAGACATCCTCACAACCCACGCCATTTGTTTCTGTCCGCGGTCGCTACCTTTGTCTCCTCTGGTCGGAGATTGGTCCATTCTTTTATGTTGTCCTCTTTTTGGGACGACCACTTCGTCGACCCGCCTTGTACCTTTCCGTGGAAGATCGTATTTGCAAGACCATTTGATCTCGATATGTGACCAAACTAAGCGAGTTTCCTTCTTTTGACAGTTGTCAAGAGGTCTTCAAACAGCCCTAGAACTGTTGTAATTCTTTCTCGTATTTCCTCATTTGTAAGTCGATCTTTGTACGTGAAGTTTAGAAGTCTTCGGAAACATCTCATCTCTAAGGCGTGTATCCTCCGCTGCATGTCAGCTGTAATTGTCCATGTCTCATAAGCATTGAGGAATGTTGACAGAACCAATGTACCCATTAATTTGACTTTCGTGCATATTGCTAACCGTTTATCTTATCCGATTTATAAAGCCGTGCAAGCGCCGCTATTGTCTGTACTATTCTGGCCAACACCTCACATTTGATCCACTGACAGTGGAACCCAGATATTTAAAACGGTCAACCACTTCGAGTTTCTAACCATTAGTTTTTATCCTACTGCTGAAGCCCGTGGCGTTGTTCGTCATTAATTTTGTCTTTCCAACGTTTATCTCCATACCACAGTCAAGAGCTGTTTCATCGAGCCTTCTGACCCATTCCTGGAGTTCTGCTTCTGTGCCCGCCAACCCATCGATATCATCTGCAAAACGAAGGTTGGTAATCGTTCGGCCTCCCATCGTGACAGTACCAACGTGACCTCCAAGTGCCTCACTCATAATTCCCTCAAGGAATATATTGAAAAGAGTTGGAGAGAGTGTACAACCCTATCTCACACCGACTGATGTTCGAAGCCAGTCTCCGCGCCTCCCATTCACAAGAACTGGTACGGACGCCTTGTTAAACAGATGGTCAAGAACTTGTATAATATTTCCGTTAATTTGATACATCCTCAATGTTGCCCAAAGCGTTTTATACCGTACACTATCAAACGCCTTCTTGAAATCAACAAACACATGATGTTGTTGCTGCTGTTTTAGCTCTCTCTCGATTAGCTAGCGGTTTTTAATTAAATATATGTTCTGTAGTGCTTCTTTCCTATCTGAACCGTGCATACTCCTCGGCAATGATTTACTCCGTTAGAGGTTTCAGTTGGGCGAGGATTATTTTAAGCATGACGTTGCACGACCTACCATAAAGTAGTGGAGGCATGGATAATTAATGCATTTAAGAATAGATTGGATGCGCATAGCTTTTAGAGCAAGGACATGTAAATGAAACTGGTTGTATACAGACTCTGCAAAGTCTTCTAAACCAGTATTAAGACGTTAAGTTACAATTTAACCTCGTTTTAGTTTGAATATTTTGTTTCAGGAACATGTGTTCCTAAAAACGCTTTCCCACCCCCTGACAATCACTCTCTGTGTCTTTTTCTCGTTTCAGAAGACGTTAATTAAACTAGATCTCCTGATGCCACTGAAGAAAGAGGTCGTGGACTAGTTTGAGAACAATCTATTCATTCATCAATGTTCTTACAAATACAGAGAAATACCATGTTTTGTTTCACTAGCCAAATTTTCTGTTTCAAATTATGTTTTTCATTTGTTTAACACGGCTCCAATGGGAAAATATTCAGTGAATAATTGTTCCGCTCTCACTTTCAGAGTCAACATTTAATGAGATACACAATTTATTATCCATAATTGTTGCATTTCAGCTTCCTTATCTTTGTGTTCGATTGCTTGATCATTTCTTCAGTTTGGTCTATGGAGCCTTGTTCCGTGTCAATGGCAAGTTGAAGTACGGTTGTCCTTATCAGCGTTATCGAACCATTTTTTTGTGTTTGTGTGAGTGAGCGCGCGAGTGCGTGCGTGTGTGCGTGTGACCTGTATGCTCTTCCTGAAGTTGTTGTCATGTGACATGCCGTTCCTTAATTACATTTCGTCATTTTCGGCATATGCTCACTTTTTAATATTTGAATTATTCATAGAGCTGAAAGTAATGATTAATTGATTCAGTAAAATCTACTTTTAAAGGAAGTATTTCATGTTTTCACAAATCCCACTTTAAAATTGTTATCAGTTTCCTATGTTAGTAATATGTGTTATATATCTCTGGTTTCAGTAGGACATTGTTATTTGCAATAGGAAACTAATTATTTGCAAAATCAATTGAATTAAGTTTGTCACTTTAATCTGTACATTATTGCATATGGAAGTCATTTTATTCTTTATCCCTTTAATTAAGCAGTGCATATACTATTTGTTATACTTATTTTATGTAATGTATTCTTCTCATTTGTAATTGCTTAACTCTGACATTATGGCAATCATATTTTCTAAATGTCGCAAGTGTATCTAGCATACTTTTCTCAAAGTAAAATACTTCCTTCCTTGTTGGTAAATGTAGGAGCATGAGAGCAACACTGAAGTTGATATCATGTTGTTCGTCCATTGTAATCAATGAGGACCACCTTGTCAACTTTCACTGTTCGCATGAGTTCGAAAATGGCTAAAAAAGTCAATCCAAGATCTAAATTGTGTGCTGGACTTATTACACAGAAAAAGGACACACCCTCCCACTTGGGTGGAAGCTTTTTTGCACACGATCCAAGACGGTGAGAATGTTCCATGCACCAAATATCAAAGGCACTTCCATTGTGCCATTCAAAGAAGACATTGATGTAGCGAGCGTAAATTAAAACAAAGTGACTTGCCCGTGAATTTTATTATAGTGAAGTGTTGCACACGTCATCCTCTCTCTCTCGTCATTTACCCACCCTAATTCAATGGCAAGACATGGTCAAGACGACTGAGGATAAACGATAATGCAAATTTTTCTTTGGGTTTTCTCCTGAAGCCATTCCTGTGATTATGTATCCCACAAGGCAATGGGGCAGAATAGATCCGTTGATGTCCCAAGCTTTCACTCATTTGTATTATACATACGTACGAGGCGTGTTCAAATGAAATCGGATCTAACTGCACCAAGTTAACATTAAAAAGTGTGTCGAAGACAACAGGGAAGAACTGGACAACGATGTTTAAAGAAGGACGTGAGTTAACGAAAGTACTTCCTAGACCAGGTCAGGCGCATATCGTAGCGTCAGAAGATGGTATCGCCAACATTGATGCAGCAATTTGGGTGGACCGTCACCGGAGCTTACGTTCGCTACACTTGTATCACCATACACTGTCTGCATTCTGCGATGAATGTCAACTGGTCGACATCCTTCAGCTGTTAGAAACCAAATGACCGCTCGCTCATCAAATCTGGATGGATTCCGAATCACACCTGCCATGTTTTCAACGGTCTGCTGAGGAAACTATGTGTCGGGGGAGAATGACATTTTGCAAACTTGACAGTTGGTATGTGTTGTTTACATCAGAAGCGACGTCATCATCCGCATCGTACGAATGCTCACTTGTTGCAATTACATCCGGTTTTATTTTAACACGCCTCGTAATTCAGTATGCCTGAAACCAACAAGAGCCAGTGAGACTTGCCCAATCAATTTATGATGATATGTCCGAAGCAAAATTACAAGCATATATAGAAAGGTACTAAATGGTGCCATCTCCTTCTTGATCTGCCTCTGCCTCCCTTGCCCGGCACCATACCTTCCATTACAGTTCCTCTAAGACCGTTGTGTTTTTTGGTGGGGTCAAAGTATTTCAATGTTCTTTTCATTATAGAATTTATGAACTAGTTCTACGCTATGCCCAACTCTTTTCGAATGCATGTATTCTTCTTTCGGCCCATTGCATTCTGAGGATCCTACTATAACATGTCGACTCGAAAGACTCAAATTTATTTTTTGAGAAAGACTAGTAGACAGATAAGAATGAAATCGTTTACTTGTATTTAGCAAGAAGAAAGAAGGATCTGATGGAGATTCATTGCAGGAAACAGAACGAGGACATATAGGTTATAAAGGAAGACTAGCCATTCGAACCACATTGCTTTTTTGTGTTTAAAAAGAGCGTACTTTCCATTGGGAATCGGCAATGGAGTGATAGTGGGGAGCGAGGTAGGACTAACATTTAAAAAAGAATAAGTCGGAGACATGTTCACAACCTTTTCGTACTGGTTGTATTATTCTTCTTCGAAGTTCGTTCTGAAAAGAACATTATGTCGTAGTTTGCAGCGAGGATGCGATATCTGCGCCTTTCTGCCCAACACATCCGATATCAGCTATATCTTTTTAGTACCAGGTTTGCCTTCCCACTGCGATCACTGTCCAGGCTACGCTAGTGAATTGCGCAGCCTGTTTCAAGGTATGGTTCTTCGAGCAAGCAGCTAGCTATGAGATGCTGGCTGTCATGAGCTCTGAGTCGATGGAGGCTTCTCAGCTTTGAGTGTCTGGCTGTTGTCAGCTATGGGTCGCTGGCTGTTGTCAGCTCAGAGTCGCTGGCCCTGTCAGCTCTGAGTCTCTGACTGCTGTCAGCTATGAGTCACTGGCTGTTGTCAGCTATGAGTCGCTGGCTGTTGTCAGCTCAGAGTCGCTGGCTTCTGTCAGCTCTGAGTCGCATTGAGTAGAATAAATGGTCTGATAAAGTCATTAATATTGAACTGTAGGAAAGAACGAGACAGATGCCAGTGAGACTAGACGTAAAGAGAAGGAGTTGGCGATGGACAGGACAATAATTATGGAAACCAGCTGATAGTATTACAAGGCAGTCACTTGTAGACTTGTGGTAAGGTGTCCGCCTCAGGTGCAGAAGGTAGCGGGCTCAAATCACGGTGGAGACCTGGATTTTTTTCACGGGGATCTTCTGTTAAAAATGTCCCTGATCTCTAGGTAGTGATATCGGATTCGCGTGTTCAGCGTCGAGCGCGTTAAAAATCCCTTGGCAGTTAGAAATTGAAAAGAGTAGACTTAACGGCCGTTGCTCGGACACAATCTGAACATTATAGATAAAAATATACCTAAGTTATCCCCAGGCCTAGTAAGTTGCAGGAAATTTAAAATACATATTACCTGGCAATATACATTAACAACTTGCCTGTTTGAATACTAGTATTCCAAGTGAGCAGTCACTATTTGGATTCCTCTGGACAAAAGATGTAGGGGCAGACCTAAACACTCATGGAGAAGGGAATACGAGGAAAGTCAAGACAGGCCTAAAGATGATAGGACTGACATGGTGTGTAAGGGGGTGTAGAAGGGGGCTGGAAATTATGTTGCTTTTAAAAAAACTTGGCGAGTGTCTGTTGTGAACCTATGGTTGAAGAGTTTTGATTGATTGATTTTAGAATATGTTGATTTGTAGACAGGCCTTTGTGTGTTTAAACAAATTGAGGCTCAACCAACCGTCTTGCGATCTCATATCCCGAAAGAGACGCCAGAAGATTTTTTTACGAAGGAGAAAAGGAAGCGAGTTATTCAACACTATTTCCATAGACGTCGGGAACTAATAATAGAATTATGTTTATAAGATAAAGAAAAACCAGCCTGGGTTAGGACACTATAAGGAAGAAATCATTTGTATGTTATACACGAAATCCCAGATAGATATAGCCACTGGGTGATTGAGTACGTATGCTTGCATGAATTGAGAAAATCAAGAATATGTACATATTGTATCTACTTATTGGTAATGAAGAACTGTTTTGCTTAAAGTGCACCTGGTGCTTTATAAAAAGATCTGGGTCACATGTTCTTAAATGATGTCGTCTCTAAAGGATTGTGTTAATAACAAATAAAAATGTGCACAAAACTACCTTTTTCAGTACAAGCTTCCTTTTATACTAAGACATGTCTTTTTTGGTTCTATGATATGCCAAAATCGGATAGATTTTAACAACTCGCATAAGTATAGAGCGTATAAACAATTTCAGCTCTCTATGTTGTGGGGAAGTTGGTTAAAATAGGAGAAATAGAAACCCACGCAAACTGACAACGGTCATGTCAAGTTAAAGAAAAAATTGAAGTTGTAGTTACCCTTCGCAAGCTAAGATGGCGACTTCGTCGGACTTGTGCTGCGAGAAGTGATCTCACAGGACTGTAAAGTTACAGCCGAACATGACAGGCTCTGTCAAACGTCGGGTACTAGGAGTGTATTATATATTTGTTAATAGTACATAGACAAAGAAACAAGAACTGGATCACATATATTAGCGATGTTGAGTGAAGGCCATAATAGAACTGTCACATTGCAGACATATCTTGCCTGTGATGCCTTTGAATGTCCGGAGCCGTACATCTGCTACACTGAAGTAAACCATGAATCTGTTTGGTATACTATTGTCAAGAACTGGTGGACTGTTAGCTCGTGGTGCTTCATTGCAGATTCGCTAGACGTTCGACAGAACGGCTTTGATTGTGAGTTCAGGTTAGGTTCTTTGCTCCATTTTCTACAGAGACAATGACAACCTGTTTCTGGAATTCTGAGTTATAAAATCACTTCATAAGAGTAGGAGAGACCAGTACCAATTTCAGAGCTGAAGCAACAGATGTATATGCAGCAACTCAGATTCTTATCAGCCAAAACACAACTACAAGGAAGACGGTCATTCTAACAAACTCCAGGAGCGTTCTTCAAGCCATATTATGCCTAAAACAGGATAAGCTCTCGCACGGAATAAAATATAACACTGGGTTACTGTCCCAAAAAGCAGATCTAGTCTTCCATTGGATTCTGTCAGTTGTAGGATTCTTGGAAACCAGAAAGCAGATAAGCTCCCAAAAGCTGGAAGTGGCAGAGCGCAGACGCACCATGCACAGCGCTATAAAGAAGTAAAGATACTAATCAAACGATCAATGAGAACGGAATGGGGGACCAGCACAAAGAATACAAATCCAGAAAACGACAGCGTAGACACACTTGACAGAGATAAACAGACAGAGATCTTCAGAACCAGAACGGGACATTGCAGACTCAAGGCTCGTCTCCACAGAATGGGTCTTAGAGACACTCACACGCGGAGCTCCCAAGAAAAAACCAAAGCATATCTTGCAGGACTGCCCTGTTTATGCAGAGCAAAGAGAGGCAGTCTGGTCTGGGGGAGCGATCATCCGCGAAATGCCATGGGAGACCGCAGAAAACATGAAACGCAAAGTCTACTTCGTGTACCTTTTCTTGCTAGAATCATAGCATCAGTTGACCGAAGAACAAAAAGAATTGTGTGCTTTAAGAGGGAAAAAGGTTATGCCCACTTTCCTTCCTTGCGCGATGTAAGATGGGACTAAAACAGGTTGTGCGTGGGGATGGCAACTTCACTACGAAAAACTCATTTCTATAAAACTGCAGTGCAATTGGCTGGTGTCAATTACTAAAAGCTGGTCGAGGAAACCTAATGTAGTGTAAGACTAACCCTTCAACAATATGAGCGGGGTGGACGTTACGTTATTAGTCAATCAATAAATCAATCAATGAAAATCTCTGTGTGTGTCTCTGACAGCCTCTGTGTCTCTTACCTTTCGGATTCCAGAACAGCAACGGTATCGCAATGTCATTCTCCCCTTTGATCAAAATATTTCTTATTCTTTGCTATTTTTACTTTGCTATTTTACTTTGCTCTGTTTATGAACGTATTTGTGTCAATGCCTTTGTTGACCACCAAATTTCTGACCTAATGCTGCCTTAACATTACAGTTGAAAATCGTTATCTTTGTGTCAAACTCGATTTTTCTATGGAAGACCATACACGGAGAGCGACCATAAGTTACGTTATAATAGCCATGAAAACAAGTTAAGTATATCTTTTGGGCCTGATACAGGTCTGCACGATTTTAATAAATTGTATATATATATATATATATATATATATATATATATATATATATATATATATATATATATATATATATATATAATAATCCTACACATACAGCGTTGGAAATTGAATACTGGACACGTGTGTGTTATTGTTGCTACATAAATGTATTCGCTGAAAATAAAACTGCTACCCCTTGTCCCTTAGAAGGTTTCAGACCCTTGCTTAACGACATGCATTTTAGATACCACGCATTAGTCTACTTTACGACATACATGTTAGGCGCCACACATTAGCATACTTTACGACATACATTTTAGTTACTACGCAGTAGTCTACTTTAGGACATACATTTTAGATACCACGCATTAGTTAACTTTATGACATACATTTTAGGAAACACACATTAGCCTACTTTACGACATACATTTTAGGTACCACATATTAGTCTACTTTATGACATACATTTTAGGAAATACACATTAGCCTACTTTACGACATACATTTCAGGTACCACATATTAGCCTACTTTACGACATACATTTTAGGTACCACATATTAGCCTACTTTACGACATACATGTTAGGTGCCACACATTAGCCTACTTTACGACATACATTTTAGATACCACGCATTAGTCCACTTTATCACATACATCTTAGGAAACACACGTTAGCCTACTGTACTACATGCATATTAGGTACCACTTTACGACATACATTTTAGGTAACACAAACTGCCCAATTTTTCTCCGTCCTAATAAATAATCTCGTAATCCAAAATATTGTATATCTTCATTTCATATAATGGAGACTTTAAAACAACCGCGATTTATGCATGTTACCTTCGCCAACATCTCATAATTATACAAAACTCCAACAAGCCATGAAGCAATACATTGTCTTTAGCATAAGCACCCTGTGTTTGAGCCTAATATAACACTTAGCACGGGATATCCGATTAGCCAGATAACAGTAATACAGCCTAGTCGTGAACTGTGTTCACATGGCCAACTATTTCGTCGTCACAAGAGCAATGTGTGCCAGGCAACACATGGAGTTAATGAATGCTAATATCACACAAAATAAATTATTGAATAGTTATATAAAAATTAAATTTACTTATATAATACTGTTTTTTATTGGTACGGCGAAATATATTTTGAGTCATGCTGTTAGAATTGGATGCATTATACTTATATTTTTGGGTAGCAATATACAATACACTACTAAATTTACTATTTTGTGTTGTTTATGTATTAGAAAGCTGTTTCTGTTTGTATACAGTTGACTCCCTTTGCAAATCAAAGAAGGATAATAAATGTTTGTAACCGTGCGGGGTCCGACACTCTCCCAGCGATAAAATAATCAGTAAAAGTGACTCGCTCTTCGACAAGGAAGTTAATCTTGTCCGGGACCCAATCCTGTCTCAAGTCGTGTCATCATCAACATTCACCAGTGGCGTCTCAGTCTCAGCAGACAATGCGCGTGGCACCCTGTCAGATGCGCGTCCTGATCAGTCCCCTGCATTTCAACATCGTCTGCAATGACTGTAAAGGCCGATCCGCGAGTGACAGCCCCTGCCACAGATCGTACATATATGCTGGGGTGTCCCCCGATTTCTTCAGTCGTTCTCTTTTCTCTGCAGTCAGAAGGCCTCTACTAGCGTCGACTAATACTTTGCCCCTTTCAACTGTCTCCAAATAGCACGATCCTGGGCAATCGTTTCCCAAACTTCGGATCGAATCTCGCATGACATCATGTCCCTTATGCATACGTCCTTGAATCGCATTGTGGGACGGCCGATTCTTCTAACTCCAATGATCAGCTATCAATAGAATATATCATTTGATATCATCCCATCATCAATGCGATAAACATGTCCCAACCATCGAAGACGTCGTTGGCTCAACAACGAGTACATGGTGAGAGTGTTTGCTCGCTGTAAAATCAAATTATGTGGCACACTCTCTTGCCACCTAATCCTCAATAGACGTCGTAGGCACCTTATATAAATGGTGTTGAGTCGCCGCTACTGCTTAGTGTCAGTGCTCCCATACCTGAGAGTCTCGCTTCCATACATGAGAGTGCCAAGAACGCAGGTCTGATAGACCCAGACCTTCGTGTAGTGAGACGGCGCATTGTTCTCGTTACTGTCTTCGACAGGAAGGTCATGATGGTGCTGTAGTCGTGTATTCTTGTCAAAACGTGACCACCGGACGATCGGTATGTTCATGCCCACATGCGGGCATGCTAGCGCTGTAGGAGTCTGGGTTGTTGGTTCTGGAGTTGGTACTATCCATCTCTTTCCTACTCAGCGATCCAGGCTTGAAAAGGTTCATTGGTTCCACTACTTTAGTCCGGCGTTGTAAAATTAATATAATTACTATCCTTTCAAAGTTACTTGTTAATGTTCGGTGTTTTGTTTGTTATTAACTGTTTATAAATGTATCCCTTATTTTCTCATATTTAGCAACAATAGTAGTCACTCTTTACGCACCAGACTAGTTTAATCACATTATAATTAAGTTGAATTCAAATATTTTGTGTAACACGATTTTTGCGCTTTTACTTTATATTTGAGATAAAAATCTAACCTAGTAATTATGCAGTATTTATTGGAACAATATTCCATTTCTCCATTTGTTAATTTTGAGTAAAGGCATTTATTTCTTTATGTTATATTTCCTGTAACACTCAATTAAATTAACTTTAATGTCACAAGTGTTTTGTGCTGTTCATCTGTCTAATAAGACAGGTTCTTATGTGTTGTTGTATTTATGTATATTTGTTTCGCACTTTGGTTGTACATATGTAAGAATATTTGTTTTTTAAAATACCAAGGGGCTATAATCGGATTGTGCACGTCGGTAATAGAACCACATGAGTGCAGCACAGACATTACACACACACACAATGACACACATCCATACAATGACCAACACCCTGATATAACAAAAAAGACTATGTCTGAGGTTGACAGGTAGTGAATTCACAAAAAGAAAGCCAAATTCTTAAGCGAAAAAAAATATATAGTAAAATAAAAATTTGTTTTTATTTTACATCTTCCAGAATGAAAATTGGGATTGAGTAGTAACATTAGCATTCTGAAAACGTGTTATTATGCAGTTATCATGTCTAACTCGTAATCCTTACTTTGACAAGTACATGAAGGATGGCTACATCGTGTATGGAAAGCAGAATACGGGCCTCAAGCCTTCTGATGCGTATGCTGAGTTGGAACATACAAGGGAAGAGTGCAGTACGAAGCGTGAAAAATATCGGACAAGTAGGATTTAACGAAGAAAGTTACCAGAGCCTCATGGGCAGAACTCAAGAACATATATGAGATTTTGAGGTTGGCTGTAACACTGGTCCTACGCTTTCGTGATAATCTGAAAGGAATAAGGAAAATATATCTTTAGTAGAGATCAAGATGTTGAGCAGTGCATGAGCTGCAGCGATCAGCGACCCATAGCTGACTGCTAGCGTCAGGGCCAGCGACCCATAGCTGACTGCTAGCGTCAGGGCCAGCGAACCAGAGCTGCCAAGATCTGTTTTCGCCTCCACGCGGTGATCTTGGATTACAGGTTTCAACGTGGCAGACTGGTTAATGAGAAGGGATCAAAGAATTAAGGCTAACCCGGTACTAAAAATTACCTGTTGAAGTTGGACCGAAAGCTGTAAAAATCGTAGTCAACAACACAACACATTCCGTTCTCCTGGCAACATCCTGCAACTTGCAAAGCCCATCTCGTGGCAAGATAGCAGGAGATTGAGAACGAACGAAGAAGGAGAAGATATCACTAATGTATTTATTATGCAACATAATTCGCATGTCTTTTTTTGTGTTGATAAGTATGTACTGGTAATTGTGTTCAATAATTTATTGTTAAATGTTTTACTAAGCATATGTTACGCAATTTTCCATGTGAGGCATTATGTAATGTATGTATTAATAAGCATGCAACATTTTGTATATCATTTTATCTTGACCTCACTCTGTTTCATTTCACTCTATCCTACAGTCACACTCTTGCACAACTTTCACACGTGCCCTCATGGTGAGGCCCTTCCATTGCACTTTGGTTGGGCTAGCTTCTGAGGGCGCACAAACCTAGCATGGGTACATACAGACGCACACATGCATCCAAGCACTGGTTTATGCGTCCTGATATCGCCCAATGGACTACGGTCTGGGGTGGAAAATGGCGCGCCTCCGCCAGTAGAAACTAGTGAGGCAAACATCTAAGCAAAAAAAAAACCCCAAAAAAGAAAAGAAAAGAAAAGTTTATGAAAAATATATTTTTTATTTACATAGTCGAAAATACAAAGTTAAAGTTAGTCCCATAATATAATACATCTGTCAGAGATGAAGAGTTGCATACTCTATTGTACCAAGTCACATTTTCTATGAGTTGAGGTGACCAGTTTCTTTTCTTCTGCATTGTTTTTCGTAAATATGAAATTCAGAAGCCATTTTACAAGTGCAAAGAGTGGAGCAGTTTTATCAGAAGAGACGAGCCAACTTACTGCCTGTCCTGCCATTCTGGCAATACAAAACCAGTTCACGATGTTAATTCTCTTTTGCATGTACTAGAGCAAGATGATAAATAGATCATGTTTTGAAAATCTGCTTTGAAATCTTTCTATCCATTCATATACTCTTCTCTCACTCAACTTTCTCCATACTAAACCGTCATACTTCTATAAATTTCAAAAGGTGTCACACTCTCTGACCACAGTGCAAATCGACAGTAGCGTGGTCATGTTGTATGCTATATTGCGAACGCGCATACTGCTCGATTGTCACAATCACTCCATAGCGTATTGTTAAAGAATCAGTTTGTGTCCTGAAATAAGATGTTCCGTTGTATATACTTTTGCATACACTTTATAATATAATGTCTGTTACTGGATGACTATATCTCGTTTTTACAAGTGATCTATTTTAGGGGATTCCGTGGCGAAGTGGTTAGCGTTGTCATTGCCAGGCGTGTTTAAATGTCCAGCGATCCACTGCAGAACTATTCTGTAAACATGGGACGTGATAATGTGGTCAACGTCTAGTAATATATGAATATAGTCAAGTCTACAATCTCCTTTCATATGGTAATGCTTTGGAAGACGGACATAAAAATGTTGAAGGTCTTTGAAGAATAGGCATCCAAAACTATCCTCACATGCTAGAGAGTGACTTCAAGTACAGCAATTTCAGCTTCATAGTTGGAGCAAACCTCACAGGAAGCATCGGACAGTTCATCAGAGGATCTGCATAGGTATTCTATATAGACGCTATTTATTGCTTTAATGGCGGCCTTCAATGTAGATCCGTGATGATAGTTTATTACTTCTCATCATCAGAACATCACACAAAAACATCAATAGTTTATCCAACTAGAAATAGCAAAATAACAATAATGAAGAACTGAATTCATTTGATGAACTTGCGCTTAATTTCTTATATTCTATAAAAATAATCTATAATAGAGCTCGATGTCAAATATTAGTTTTTATCAGTCGCTTCAACGACAGACTAGTATGTTTATTTCACTGTCACCCAGGGACAGGCAAAGTTAAATATGTTGACAAATTGTAAGAAATGTATCAATGTGTTACTTTGTGATATTTGTAATTTTATTGAATATTTTTCAGTTGCATTCTAAAACTACAAAAAAAAGAGAAAAACAATGAAAAAAGAAGATCTACAATGTAGGTGAAATAAAATATTGTATATTTTTTTTTTATATTGGTCGCTCACCACAGACAGGGGCATACCTTTTAGGTATCTCTGTTGTATATTATACTTGCCAATGCTTTATACTTTACTATTTAATTGTATCAGATTACATACTTTCTTAGGTGTGTCATGTTTGACAGACAATGATAATGTTGATCGTGACCAAATTGAGCACCACCAAAAGTCGTTTTGAGAAGAAGACGTAGATTTGGTGTGCTTGGTTTCTGGTATAAATCCAAAGAAGAAGTGTCATGCTTTCGGTTTGTGTAATTATATTGATAATTTTGTTTCTTTCCTTTTAATTACAGTGCATATAGAGGAGTTTGTATTGTGACAATGTTCATGTTGTTGTTTGAGTACGCAAATGGGTAATGGTGCAGGTAAAGCAGCAACAAATACGAAGTAACTGAAAATAATTACCAACAAGGAAAAAGCTAGCTCACATTGACAGTGGTACGTTCTGGAAAGAAGAAGAGACGGGAAAGGTGATGGGCAAGTTGAAGGAGGAAGAGACGAGTGGGTTGAGTGGGTGAGACGGGTTGGTTCGAGGGACAAGAATGTGAGGTATGCGAGAGGTGCGGGAAGAAGGCGATCATTTTATTGTGAAACTGTTGTTGTTCCTGTCATGCTGTACAGTACTATTGACGGGCAGATCATCTACATGGGTATTGCTTCTTGTTTAATACATTTGTTTTATTGAACACGAAGACGGTGTCCTTTTGTATTATGTAACATTCGTCCTCTTCTGCACATATCATGTCATTTAACATAGGGGATTCTATGTCTCCTACATTCTTTATCAAAATTGTTTTTTGCTTCATTTTCATGCCAAAGTGTTGTCTTTTTTTCATGATGTTTCGCATGTTTCACAATATGTCCAAAAATGTAGAGAGCATTTTCATTAAACTTTCAGTATATATATATATACTGTGTGTGTGTGTGTGAGAGAGAGAGAGAGTAAGAGTCATTATGTGTGCTCACTTATGTGTGTGTGTTTCCATGTGTTTTTGTGAATATAGGTGCCTATATGATATTACATATTATTATAAAAGATGTAAAAGACAAATACTGTGTACGTCAGCTTCAGGAGGGATAACTACTCAAAAATGTACATTGTATGACACAAATTCATAATGTACAAGACATATAAATCACAGAAGATTTAAGCAAATTTAGACATCTAAAAACTACTACCTAAATCTATTTAATTTATCAAATCGCTATGCACAAAAGGAAGAATTTAATTAAAATGACAAGGTTACTAATCTTTTTTACAACTTATGTTGGCATATAATATTTTCATTCTGTATTATTTGTCTTTTCTTAGTTTCTGCTCTTCTATTTGAAGTGAACAGTGCTATTTGCGTACGAGGTGTGATCAAAAAGTATCCGACGTTTGGCCTGAAAAATACACTTACTCACCTGCAGGTTTTAAACCATAATCCCATTGACAGTATTCTTCTTGGGATTCTACACAGTTCTCCCAGCGGCCCCACCATTTATAGAAGCATTTTAGGAAGGCCTCTTTGGGGATGGAGTTTCGTCTTTACGTTCAGGATCTTTTGGTCATGCTATATCTGCAGGCCAGTCGCCTTGATGAAGTCTGTAGTCTTCACCAGATCGGAGCGGCTGCCCGACAGCTTTTGTCTCAGCTCCGCACCCTCTGGCCAGGTCTGGCATCTCATTTCCCTATAGATTGGGCATTCCTGTAAAATATGCTCAGGGTTCTGGCATCCTGTTCCACATGGGTACTCATTGGCGTGTGAAATTTTCAGTCGGTTTAGATGTTGTAGTAGTCTGCAGTGTCCAGTTCTAGGGTGAAATAAGATAGTTTGTTGATTTCTTTTGAGTTGGTGCTTTGGGTCTGGTGTACTGCTTATGTTTCTGTCTTCTCTCCATTGGTGTATATACTGATTTCTGATGATGTTCTTGATTTTTCTGTATGGTACTCGATGATTAAATTGTGCCTTTTGCTGCCATCTTTTGCCATGGGAATGGCGTATATCTGGGTCGTCGCATACCGCATACCTTTTCGTGACTCAAATCAGGTCCTTTTCCGCGGAATTTTCAGCTTGAGGAATAGCCAAAAGGCACAAGGAACCATGCCAGGAGAAAAGTGGACCTGGCGAACCAGAAGAAGGTTGTGTTTGGCCAAGAAAGTCTGAACAAATGTGAAGAATTGGTGAGTGTGTTGCCATGGTGGAGCGGCCAAGTTCTCGTTGTCCACAAATCCGGTCGTTTACGCCGAACAGTATCACAAAGGCGACCGATAATCTCTAGGTAGTACACTTTGATAATGTTTTGACCGTGAGGTGCGTACTCGTGATGCACAACCCTACGGGATTCATAGAAAACGGTCAAAATGACTTTGACATTGCTGCGCACCTGCCTCGTTTTGTTCTGTTTTGTTTTTTGCTTCGAGCATGATGAATGTCTCCACTGTGATGACTGCAGCTTAGTTTCTGGGTCATATTCACAAAACCACAACACATTACCACTTTGGTATCGTCTAGCGTTTGGAAAAATGCGATGCAATATTGCTGCTAAATTCTTTCCGTCATTTCGTGGTGAACGAAAACCCGACGATAGCCGACAACACTCAACACGGAAAGGCTGACTGCCGCAATCTGCGGGCGGGAAAAAATGCTTTCATACGCATGAAGGTTTCCTATACCTCCCTGCCGAAGGACAACACCCATGCTGTATCTGTTTCCGCAGAAAAAAAAAAGATCGGATACTTTTTGAACACACCTCGTACACTTGCAATCTAGTAAAACAGGTTATTGGTCTCTTCTGCCTTTGCATGAGGGAGAAGCCGCCTTCTTTTGGCCTTCACGCAGGTCACCACTATCGGTTAAAAATGTAGTTACTATTGGTATATTTGCTCGGACAGCGGCTAACAGCTTGCTCTTATCGTGGTTCTTGTATATGTACATCGTATTCACATTACCTCTGAGTTAATCGCCCATCTTTGAAAGAACTAAGTGCATGATCTCACTTTCTTTGAGACCACATGCAGCTTTCAACTAGTGGAATTCTAACCACACAGAATTATAAATCCAGCTGTTTCGAGCAATCATTTTTTGTGTGAGCTATAGGTACCCCTCCATTATGTATACATTAAACGTGTATATACTGTTCGTGTCCGCGTTCCAAAGTATATAAATAGTATTGTATTTATTTTATATTAATATAAAGGGAACAAAGAAACACGGGGAAAACAGTACAAAACGCACTAAAAGTGATGGGCGTTTGAAGACAAAAATTAAGATGAATGCCCAAATATGCATGAGCAACAGTTGCAAGACTAAATTTGTCAGTTAACGAATGGATTTGATAATTATGATTGTTGTCATAGTAGTGGAAACTACGGTATGGAGATAAGCACTGGAAGGACAAAATTAACGACCAACAACGCCGAGGGCTTCAACATTAGGATAAAAGCTAATGACCAGGAACTCGAAGTGGTTGACCGTTTTAAATATCTGGATTCGATTGTCAGTGATGAATGATCTAAATGTGAGATGTTAGTCAGAAAAGTACAGACAATAGTGGCACTTGCACGGCTTAACAAAATATGGCAAGATAAACGGTTAGCACTATGCACAAAAATCAGATTAATGCTTACACTGGTCCTATTAATATTCCTCTATGCTTGTGAGACATGGACAGTTACAGCTGACCTTCAGCGAAGGATACAAGCCTTGGAGATGAGATGTTTCCGAAGACTTTTAAACGTCACGTACAAAGATCGAGTTACAAATGAGGAAATACGAGAGAGAATTACAACAGCAATAGGGCCTTTTGAAAACCTCTTGGCGACTGTCAAAAGAAGGAAACTCGCTTGGTACGGTCACATATCGAGATCAAATGGTCTTGCAAACACGATCCTCCACGGAAAGGTGCAAGGCAGACGCCGATGAGACCGTCTCAAAAGAGGTGGGAGGACAACTTACGAGAATGGACCAATCTCCGACCAAAAAAACTTGTCTTTGAAAAATATCAGTGGTCAAGACTTCATTGCATGTGTGTTTAAAGAATACATTTAAAACAAAAATAATTTCAAATATTTAATTTCGATTGATCAACACTTTTTTATTTGTTGGTCAAATACGTCATTGCGTGACCATTCTATGTAAACACATATTCTTTCCATTTACTTTTTTTTTATTGCGTGATTGTTTTAAATTGAAACCTTTTTCTTGTCTATGAAAAAGTTGTTTTAAAATCATAAATTCTTTTCTGCCGCCAAATTGTATTGTATTGTGCGAAATTTTTTAATCAACCATTGTTTTTCACCCAAATAAGTGTTTTCATTGTTTGCTTGCTTTGAAATCTAATTTTGTTTTCTTACCCATTTTGTATTGCCTGTTTTCGCGGTTTGGTTGTGTTACACTAATACATTTTTCCCCTTGCCAAACATGTATGATTGTTCAACATTGATTGCTATTATATAAGCAAACTTTGTATTTCATTGAATTATTGTTTCAATGGCGCGTTTTTCTTCTGGCAAACACAAAATAATTACCTGATTATCTAAATCGTCATAAATATTCTGTACCTTTAAATTTTTTTACACAATTAATGCATTCATCATTAAAACACTTAGCTGAGTTCTCTTTGTTTTATTAATAATAATAATGTTCGCATAGGCCTTTAAGGCCTGTTGCGTAGAACGACCACTACCATGTCCAACTGCTGAGCCTTGTTCATGCGTAGTGTGTCGACCGAAATCCCTACAGACTTTCTAGGTAGAGTGTCTGCTGTCTCGGTATGAGTGCAGAGTGGAGTGTGTGTTGGACCAATGTTTGTGTCAGGCTTTCTTTGTCTGTATTTGGCTCCGTGTTTCTTCGTGTTCTGTCCCTGAGTCTTCTGGATTGTGTCCACCTTCGGGTCAGCGTGACATTTGCTGTGCTGAGGATACGATGTTGGGAGAGGGCATCGTGTAATCTCCAGTGGAGGGAAACAGAAGAAACGTGGCTTCCTAGCAGGAAGGCCCTTGAGTAGTGATAACCTTGGCTGACTTCGGGGTGTAGTCAAGAGGAACGTTGAACGCCATCATGGACTGGTTTCCCACGGTTTAAGGCAGGCACAGCAGCAAAAGAGTATAGCATCTTTTATTTGATTATGTTTTATTGCATTTTTTATTTTATTATATTTTATTGCATCTTTTATTTTATTATGTTTTATTGCATTTTTTATTTTATTATATTGTATTGCATCTTTTATTTTATTATGTTTTATTGCATCTTTTATTTTACCTTGTTTTATTGCATCTTTTATTTTATCATATTTTATTGTATCTTTTATTTTATTATGTTTTATTGCATCTTTTTAATCAAGACAAATTTATTCATGTGAATGTTATTCAATATTTATTTGCACTATTGCCAAAGTTCTTGAAGTAATATATTTGTCCTCGTGTATTTTTTGTTTTTGTAATTAGGAGATCTTACATACATTGCTGTTTTCTATTTCATTAATACATTTACGCTGTAAGGAATTGTCCACTAGTGCAGTTGGCACTTAGGAATAGGAATAGAAATACTGAAAAAGAAAACAAATTAGGCAAATAAATTGTTTTGGACATGTAAAGTGGCATAAACATTGCTGAAAACAATACTATAGGGAAAGGCGGACCGTAGGTGAGCAGCAGGTAAACAGGCATATTAGTGGGAAGACAACAAGAGGGAAAGGCGGACCGTAGGTGGGCAGGAGGTAAACAGCGATATAAGTGGGAAGGCAGCAAAAGGCAAAGGCGGACAGTAAGAGGACGAGACAAACAGCGATATAAGGTGGAAGACAGCAACAAGAGATGGACTGTCAACTTTCGTTTCGGAGACTGTACTTGGCATCATCATCAAAGGAAATCGTTTCCAAGCATATCTAGTCATGGGGAGCCGCGTAGAGCAGTGGTTAGCGCGCTGGCTTCGCATCTGAGTTGTCCTGTGTTCATTCCCCAGTTGATGCGATAATGTTTTTCAGACCGCAATGGCCCCCGGGCCGACCCAGCATTAAATGGGTACCGGTTCAGTCCGGGAAGTAAAAGCGGCGAGGGAGAAGAGATGGTTACAGCCCTCATATAGCCGATCCTTTGAAATGTGAGATCGCTAACACCTCACACATGTTAGTCATTTGGGATGACGATGCTGAGCAGCGAGTAAGCTGCTGGCGGTCAGCGACCCATAGCTAACTTCTAGCATCAGGGTTACCGAACAGAGCTGCCATGACCATTCTACACCTCCACGCGGTGAAATGGGACAACGAGCTGCAACAGAGCCAACTGGAAAACGGACTGCAACAGAGCAGACTGGATACCGGGCTGCAACAGAGCAGACTGGATTGCCAGCTGCAACTGAGCAGACTGGATAGCGGGCTGCAACTGAGCAGACTGGATAAGGATTTGGGAAGGACAACGCGGTACACAAAAATACCTGCTGAAGTCAGATCTGTGTGACCAAAAGGTGCAAATATCGCACAAACTACGACACAACCAATTCCGTTCTCGGGACAACATCCTGCTACTTACAAAGCCCTTTTCGGGGATTAGTAGCAGGAGATTAAAAACGAACGAAGAAGAAGAATATCCTGAGTCATCCATGCCAGCTTTATCTAAATATTTCTCTTTAATGCCTGCCCCAAGCTGTCAGTTTAGTCCTGCAACATAAACATGTAAGATCTCGTTTATAATAATGTTCGTCCCTTACAAGTCATGAAGCCCACTCTCTCTGTTTAGCCGTGTGGACAGTCTTTTCTCCTGCTGTGTACGCTGAAATGGGTGACGTGCGCTGTGATTTTGATTAAAATGAGATAGAAACTGCGCATTTTGTCAACCTCACTCTATGGTCCTGAGCTACTTTTGGCCAGTGGCAAGATTGTATCGAGAGATATACTGGAGATAGCACATGATGCTGATTTTTTTCATCAGGGGTTACTCCCGAGGCCTTTCCCGTGAACAGGTATCCCGCAAGATAGCGGGTTGGTGACATATATAGTTGTATGTCGTGCCTTTCATATAACCGCAGGAGGTTATATGTACATCACTCGGCGTGTGAGTGAGTTGGACATCTCTCCCGAGCTATTTTTCAGTCAATTATAATCGTATCTAAATTTCACACACCAAAACCGACACTGTATGCAGATAGGGTGAAGAGCGTCAATCTTGTTGAGTTCCGTCGTGTGAACTAGGCGTGAAATATGACACAGGCTTAAGCGTAGTGTCAATCATATAGCCGATGTCCATTCAGGATAATCGGACGGAAGAAAACACACAAAACGAACGAATTAACCAGTCCAATTGAAAAACAACACGTTTCTGTGAACACAAGTGTAAGTCGTCGACTAGTTTAAATTCCAGACAAATCCGTGGTTTGGCGGCAATCAAAAAAGAATTAAAACAGCAGAGCAATGTAGACCCGCAGCCGTTAAGGCGCTATCTTCGCTGAATCCATTTATAAGAAGTCAACATTAATGTATGTATGTGCTCCTGTGGTAGTGGTATCTATAACGCTTTAATTTACATGAGGTTTGCCAGAACCGTGCACTACCCTCTTTAGGCCATCATTTACAGCGTGTTTAGCGCAGTGGTTAGTGCCTTTCAGCCGCGTTACTTAGTTTAAAACCTCAATATTTGGAGGATGTTCAATCCCCAATTGGTGCGGGGTATTTTTTCGATTCATCTCAGACTTAATGTCTGCACATATTGTTCTTGAACACAAAGTCTGCTTTCCATTTTCTCAGAACTTGATATTGCACATCTATGTTGTGGTATGCATAATCATCTTTTTTGTACAGGAAACAGAAACCACATTTGATTAGATTTGCCGCACTCAGATCGGGAATGTAGCCATTAGCAGTCACATCTGACTACACATAGCTAATGCTTTGTTTGCATTGGACAACTATTATTTTCATAATTGTTTACAGTCTGTAGTGAGAATTCAGCCAGACAAGCCGCTGACTTAAGAAATCAAACTTTACTTGTAAAATATGAACCAAATCATGTTACTGTTATTTTTCTACTGCTTCAGCAAATTATTTTTATCCAACTGTTTTAACCCCAACAAACTATGGGGGGGGGGGGGGGGCGGCGGCGGGTGATGGAGCTCTGTTTTATGTTAGTTGTCAGTTCACTTGGGAGCCTAAGTCGCCTACCCTTAGTTATATTCACTGCGTCTGCGTCCATATTAGATATTAGGAAGTATTTTTGTTAGTCATAGAGTGGTGAATACTTGGAATGCGTTGCCACAGGAAATAGTAGGGGCGGTCAGACCTGCTCTAGACTACAGATGGCCATTGGCAGAGTCAACTAATGCATTTAAAAATAGATTGAATACACACAGTTGTTTTTAGATCAAGTTAATATGGAGAAACTGATTCTACACTTACTCTATAGAGTCTTCTAAACCAGAAAAAAAAAGTTAAGTTAAAAGTCAACATGTGTCACTGGAAAGTCGTCTTTACATCGCCTATCCACGTCCTCCTTGATCTCTCTCTTTCCCTCTCTCTCTCTCTCTTGCTTGGATACCTAACCATCGGGCTCTGTAAGCTGATCAGGGGACATTTCCCATGTCCCAAGATATAATCGAACCATTGCACCTTCTGTCTAGGCATGTATTTGAAACATAGGATTAGACCGGCCATCTAGCAAACGGTCATCTTTCCTCAATATGTCACCCCTGGAGACGCCTGTAGCTATTTAGTACTAGAACCGTACAGATAGCCTTGGAAATCCGGAAATACATGTAAACATTTAGAACTTTGGAACAAGTAAAGAAAGCAATACCATTTTGTATGTTTATATCTCATTTGCCGTATACAAAATTAATATTTACAACGTGTTGAGTGTTAGATATTAGTAATCACTTAACTGTCTTGGTCCACTTTTGCAGTGATGTGTCATCAGGAGATGATGTTCCTCTACTTTACTTTTAAGTTTATTGTGCAATTGCTGCTCATTGCAGACATTGTTGGACTTTTTGGTTGTTAAATTGTTGTACTGTAACAGTAATGTAAGGCTGTGTTGTTATAGGATATGACTCTGTTATAACTTATATCATCTTTCTATCTGATCTTGTTTTGTCTTGTAATTGGCATACTGACAGCTGATCTGGTTTTATTCTCATGAAATAACTGAACCATTTGTGTTGCTACTTATTTGGCACAGACCAGTAGTTGAGTAGTTCCAAAACTCTGTGCCTAATGCCATTATTATTATAACAAAGTATATTAATCTAGGCCTGAGATCCATCCTTGGCGTATCATGGAGAGACAGTTTGAGAAATGCTGAGGTGCATTCTCGCAATGGTTTTCCAAGTATGTACTTTCCTTTGACAGCAAAGACTGCGTTGTGTTGGTCGTGTTCGGGACATGGAAGATGTTGCATCTCCAAAGATATTCGATATGGACAGATAGCGTGTGGTAAAAGAACAGCTGTCCGACCACAGCTGAGGTTCAAAGACGCATGTAAGCGGGACATGAAGGCTCTGGAAATATATCTGACATTTTTGGAAGACAGCTGCAGAATGGTCCAAATGGAGATGCCACCTGAAGAGCCACCTCAGACTTGGAGAAAATAAGTTATTGCAATACAGAAATGAAAAGACAAGACCGCAAAGAGAATGAAAACTAAAAACTCAATAGAGAGTTATTAATCCGAGGTCGCATCAAGCTATAGTCAGACATAACTGAAAAGGGGATAATTATTTATATTTTAATATCCTTATGACATAAATGGCTTTTTTCAAGAAATTCATTGTCATTTAACTTAACATCTTCATACTGGGTTAGAAGACTCTGCATAGTCTGTATACAACCAGTTTCTTGTAGAGTGGTTAACTGATAAGCAAGTCCATCTTAATAGACTAAACACTACAGCAAAGTAGACCTGCTAGGCGCCATCTATGCTGCTCTTAACAAACCACCTAGCATGACCGGCGTTATGCCATGTCACACAGTTAGTCGCCTCTTACGATATGCTCTCTGTGGGGCAGTGATGCTATTCTTATATTTGTATTACACAAAGTCCCCGGAGAACCACTTGGGACTAATTATGAAGTTTCTCTTTCCTTTGCCTTTGAAAGGGACCATATCTGACAGTGATAGCAGAGTTAGTCAGAATGTTCTTTTTTATGTTTTAGTTACTAAGCTAATAATTTATATGTGGGTGTTTAAGTAGTCTGACCTTGACATTCACTCTTAGATATTTTAATATCGTGTAACAGCTACTGATACAGGAGTCTATTGAAAAGTGAGCGAAGACACTTCAGTACACAGAAAAAAGAGATGAAAAATGTTTAGAGCATCTGAAAAATGCAAAAAATTATATCAAAGATGGATTGAGTCTTAAAGAAACACGACAGAGGCATGGGCTTCACATATTTGGGCAGCACCATTGATACTTCAGGGAGCACATAACAAATGTAATAACTATAATCAAACAGACAAGGACATCATTACTGTTACTGAATAATATATGGCAATCCTGGGAAGTAAAGACTAAGACCAAGTTAAGGTTGTTGAATTCCAATGTCGTCAGTATTCCTGTACATATCAGAGACTTGGAGAACAACAAAAGCAATACATTTTTAAGGCAAGGCCTTATGAGGAACAATCACCTATGAAAATGAGCCAACAACAATTGGTAGAGGAAAACATCTGAAGTATAAAATAGGATTGGATAGGACATACTATGGAAAGCACCATTAAACGTGGCCAGACAGGTCCTGACATGGAATTCACACGGGAAGTGGAAGAGAGATAGGCCAAGAAACACCTGGATAAGAGACTGTGAAAATGAATTTTGGTCCTATGACCTCAACTGGGAAGAGGCAAATAAGGCAGCTCAAGATCAAACATGCTAGAGGATGGTTGTCAATGGCCTATGCCCAGAAAGGAGCGATGAGCATTGATAATAATAGAGACATGGATTGATAAAAATAGCAACAACACATATGGCACATGAATAAAGATTGCACCTGTTCATGACACACAATGCTGTAAATGGATAAATATGATCAGATGAGACACGGACAATAATTCTTAGAAGAGACAAACTTATGTGATTTCTGTCTAAGAACTATAATTAAAAAAACTATCTCTTGTGGGTTTTATTCAATGTAGGGTATACCAGGTGATATATATAGGGCTACCTAATTCGACTCCACAATGGGAAGGCTAAGTTTTTGCCCCTTATTAGTATTAATTAATTGATTAGCATTCTGTCAGTCTCGAGAGACAATGGACTTCACATTAGAGGGAACTTTTTTTCCTGCACATATTCAGAGTCTGCATCTTGATGTATCTTGTCTTCCCCTGCCTGCAGACTAACACATAAAGCCTGCCTCAGGCCAGGTCTGTCTTTGTCAAGTTTTTCCCAGTTGCAGATCCCCAGCTTTCAGGTCACTTGCAATGATCATTGTAGTGGTGGAAGAGTCTACCTTTGCTATGCTTGCCCTGTATAGGATATCTTTTGGAATTCGAACATTCCTCCATTCTACACACATGACCAAGCCACTGCAAGCGGCGCTGGCGGATGATCGTAACTAAACTGGCAATCTTTGCATAGTCCAACACGTCGTTGTTTGTCACTCTGCCACTCCATGATATTCCAAGTATGTGCCTCAGGTAGGGAATATCTTCTTCTTCGTACGCACTGCGATATACGTTGCACTGTTTCGTTAAGCCTGTCGCCCAGTGCATCCGATTTCAACAGGCGTTTTTGTAGGGATGCCCTCCTTAGCCTTTGGCTGTCCCCAGCCTATCTGCAAGGCAGCAGTTGTTTTTTGTCAGAGTTGTCTCTCTTAGGGAAGTTGTCTTGCAGGACTATCAAGTCTTCCCCACTCGTGTCTATAGGGTGTGGCGATGATATGACATGATGGACTATGTACTAGTTTGTACTATCCCGGAAGAGAGGCAGTTCAGTGTGTCTGTGTCCAGGATCGTCACGTCCTGCCAGAATCGTAGCATATGCAAGTGAGTGGGGTATCTCTTTGCTCCCTTTATTTTCTCGGCACATCTGCATTGATGGTACGCCTAGCATTCCCCGCCACCTGGGAGGTTGTCACAATAGGGCGGAGGTGCAATGTCCGCTGGCCTGCATCTCTTCTGCGTCCAATGGGATGATTGATAGCAGACAGAGGTAGGGAGCGAGGCAGGAGTGCATTTAACCAGGGCACAAGCCTGGCCATGGCACGGAGATGTTGTTCGCCTGGTGTGCGGACATATCTCATGATCAAGGGTTGAGTCTCAACAGTTCGCAGTGATGTGGCTGCTCTACTGCTTATGACACCCCGACCGAGAGCTAAGTCTTCTACTAGTGGTTTCACACCTCATCGCCGTATGGGGTGAATATCGAGCAGCTTCCCGCCCGCTTTGATCGGCGGACGGCAGATACCTCTTTCTGCGGCTCGACTGGGTCGGGCTGAGACGCGAGCCCCAACCATATCGTAGCCTCCCATTGCAGTGGTGCTGAGATTTAGGGCGGGATTTCGGCTTAGAGGAGTTCAGCCGAAATTCCTCAGATGGTAGCCTCGCACCATTGGCTTATCGGCCAAGCAGGTGGACCAAATGTCTGCGACCTGCGATTCCTCTCGAATTGAGAGGCAGGGAATATGAAAAGCATTTAACCTTTTCCCTGTGAGGCATACAGTTCATGTTTTGCTGGCATAGAGCAGTGTACTAATCACACAAGATCTGTAAACACCAACATGTTGTTATTTCACTCTCTCTGTGAGAGCCTGGCAAGGGCTCATGAGGCCATTCCTAATCGCTTTTGCAGCTCTGCGTCCAGTGAAAGGTTGTTAGTGATGAAAGATTCAAAGTAGTTCAAGTGATTTACTACCTCCAGATTTTTATCGTTTAAGACAATGTCTGGAGGATCTGCACCCTGAGCCATCTCGTTCGTCTTTTGGATGCTGATAGTGAGTCCAAACTCCTAATTCCCAGCACATGGGAATGAAACCAGACTAGAAGATTGATGTACTAAGTGCTCTGCCGTTGCTCCTCATTTGTGGAATGCACATTTAAATATACGAAGAAGATTAAGGACACCTTTCGACTGATTAAAGATTTTTAAGCAAGCATTTGGTGACCTAAAATGTTTTAAAACTTTTGAATTATTACAATATTTGAAATGCTTAAAAGTTATAAATTAAATATGTGATGCCATGTTATGTTATGTAAATAAAAGTTATTGCTAACATAATTGTCTATTTTATTTTGTAATTTTACACTTTGTATTACAAGGTACTGTTGTTAACAACTAGTTAACACATTGATTAAATAAGCAGTTGTACAAATTATATACCTTAGAGCATGAAATCTAATTACAGGTATATTTGTCACTACCTGAAATTGTAATTTCCCAAAATAAAATTATGGAGTTACTCAGCTAACTTATTATTGAGCAGTTAAAATTACTTTTTCATTATCCATGCCCGAACTTTCTATTTCCTTCTTTATTTGATGAAAATGAAGAAGTGAGTAGCTCTCTTGGTCACATTGCTACAGATGCTACCATTCAAAGTGAATATGAATTGCTTTGGTAAAGTGATAAAAGAAGGGGGCCAGCTGCAGAGGTAGACTCATGATAAGGTTAAAAAAAAAAGAGAAGACAAGTTTAGTGATATTATTATGGAGATGTTGACATATATTATAATAATAATAATGTTCGATTAGCGTCTGAGGCCTGATGCATTGGTCGGCCCACATCCATGACCCACAGCTTTGGTGTGGTTCCAGGCTTCGTCTGGGGTGGAGGAGGAAGTTGCTACTTGCTTGAGCCATACTGTTTGGGGATGGCCTCTTCTGCGCCTCCAGTCGGTCGGGGAAAGACTTTTCGCATTGAGGAACGACTTGTGTAGTATCTTGTGGATAGGGGTTTCCTGGTCCAACCATACAACATGACCGAACAAAGAAACTCAGTGGTGGTCAAGTGTTTCTGAGATTGGGTGGAGGCCTGTTTTAGCAGAGACCTCCACGTTGCGGATATAGTCATGCCATCGGATACCCAGGATACACCGTATGCTGCACATGTAAAAGATTTCCAGTCTCAACATGTCATATTTCAGCAATGTCCAGGTTTCAGAGCCATAAAGCAGGACTGGGACCACGCAGGACTGGTAAATGTGGATTTTTGTCCCAAGGGAGATCTTGCATTACTCCACACACGTCGATGGTCATACAAAGCGGATGCAGCTAGTCTGATCCACCTTGACATATCGGTACCGCTGCGCCCATCGGATGATATCATGCTACTGAGATAGATGAACTTGTTGGTGCCCACCGCAGGATGACCCTGAGTTTCAATACCCTGGGGTGCTGTGTCAGAAATGAGGTTCTGAACTTTGGTCTTGGCCCAGGATATAGACAGGCCTAGGGTGGGCGTTTCACTGCCGGGCAGTCGACTGACTTTTTGACCTCCTCAGCGCACATCAGGAGAGTATAGCTATTGATCAGTCAGTCTTCACTGATCTCGTTTACACAGACGACATTGTCCTGTTCGGCACAGACATACATAAAGATAACTGGAATCATTAGAATGACATGCGGACCCACACACGCAGAAAAATAAACATTGTACAACTTATCTGAAAAGAAATTGCTCCTGAAATTAATATAAAAAAGAAGTTGAAAATTAGAAGGAACTACATAATGTAAAAATTAATTAAGAAAATCTTAATTATATCATTGATTTTTATATATGAAAAGATCAGGGGGAAAAAATTATAATAAAGTCAGATAGATCATAATATTTATTGAGTTCTTTGCTTTATATATAAAGAGAGCTGTAGGACCTGGCTTCGCATAGGGAAAAACATGATTTTCAGATAGGGTTAAATTAGCAGAACTCTGGGAATGGAAACATTACCTTCATTGTGCGCTCCTTTCAAGACTGTGACCTCAATTACAACAATTTCTTCCTCCCTTAATCTGCCCATATCTGCCACACCCTTCCATCATCTCTTCCCACCCCCCCCCCCCCCCCCCCCCCAATAATTTTGTTAAACACACAATTCAATAGTAAATACAATTGAAACCAACAATTTTCATACAATAAATAGACAGAAATTTGTGTCAGTTTATGGAGTACCATTGGTGATTATTGTTTTGTTTTGTTCTCGTGATGCTCCATCTTTTGCTGACATATCTGCTCTCTCATTTTCTAGTGTGCTACAGTGTGATGGAATCTGCTGTAGCACTACACTAATTTTTGGTGTTAGTTTGCATAAGGCTTTTTTTAAGCTCTGACAATTTATCATAAATGAGGGCTTACAGAATTGACATTGCATTGGTGCTCCTGTTGATAAAATTGATACATCAGGTCTTCCTTGTGACAAGGGTAAACCCACTACGGGCTCAAAACCTTGTTTTTGTGTACTTTCTAATAGTTACATTTGATAGTGCAGTGGTTAGTGCACTGGCTTTCCAGTCAGGCGATCACGGTTCAATCCCGAGTTGGTGCTGGATATTTTTCCGATTGCAAACCAGCTCCTGTGGTCAACCCAACCACAAAAATTTGGAACCAGAAAAAATCTTGACAGTAAAGACAGCGATCATGCTGCTGACCACATCAACCCCTATTTTCTGTGTGTCACAAATTAATAAGGCCCTAACACCATATGTCCTATACACTGCATGGCGTGACGAGATCTTTACTTTACTTTTACATTTCTCTTTTTTCGCAGTACGAGGGAGATTTGAAAAGTTTTGCCTTTGAGGAGAACATATCATTAATGTGCAAGATTTACACATGACCTATACATTTTCTTAAAACTTGGAATGTCATTTAGGTGATGTGTCATTATTTTTCAACGTGGTCACCATCCCTGTCCACACACAAATGTCAATGTCGGATAAGTTGTTGCATACTGTTGAGGAAAAAATCCTGATACCAGATGCGCACATCTGCTTGCACATCATCATCAGAAGCATAACTGTGTCCCTTGAAGTGTTCCTTCAGCTTCGGGAAGAAATCACACAAGGAGCCAGATCAGGGTTGTATGATAGGTGCTGTAAAATGTCATCAAACTTGAGACACTCCAGTGCAGCCACTGTTTCTCGAGTCGTGTGTGGGCAAGCATTGTCATGCAGGTTCACTGTGGCTGGATTGTCGCCTTTTACAGTCCGTGCAAACCTCCTGACAGTACTGCCATTCACACAGGCGTCACCATATACCACAGTCATTCGATGCATGTCAATGGGCACACAACCTTTCATCATCAGGAAATCAATCACAGCACATTAATTCTATAGTATTTCCATGTAGATCGTCATTTTACTGTCTGGTGTGCGCATGAAAATAGGCTGTCTCCTGGCAGTCTGGCTGACAATGTGAGGAGCAACCTGATCCCTATAGTAGTGAGTGACATACATATGAAGCCAAGCAAAGCACATCAACATGGAGGACCCCTGTTCACTTTCATCAGCACACTTGGAATGTGGGGAAAGCTATTGCAACCTGCCACCTAACACCTCTTTCAGGGCACACTTCTTCTTCTTCTTCTTCTTCGTACGCAGTCAGACAGTAACCATTATTTTTTCGAAAAAAGCGGCGGTCATCCTGAGGCTCTCGCCACTGCCATAGAGCTTGTCTTGCAGTTCCACTGGTAATGGCCACATCTGCTCTCTCTGATCCTCGTATGTCGGGCAGTTCTGCAGCAGATGTTCAGCGGTCATTTTACCAGTACCGCACGGGCATTCGTCGGTACACCCTATCTTCAATTTGTTGAATAGGTGGTACCTCAGTCTGTTGTGGCCAGTGCGAAGTCTGAAGACAACGACCTGCTCTCTTCGGTTCAACTGGTAATAGGCATCGTTTTTGGTGTAACCAGTATGTTCGGTTTCCCATTTGGTCATGTATCTGGCTTTGATAAGCCGTTTTGACTCTTCGTACGTCATACTGGTATCTGTTTGTGGTGGTCTTGCACCTTCTTTTGCCAGTCTGTCTGCCTCCTCGTTGCCTTGGATGTTGCAGTGTGACGGAACCCACTGTACCACTACCCTTTTTGGTGCGGACTGCTGGCACAGTTTGCAGAGTGCTGCTCTTAAGTCATTAAGCTCAGTGTTTTTCTGGCTTTTTAGCGCTGTGACTACGGCGAGAGCATCTGTCAGCAGGACTATGTGGCTCTCATTTTCACTGTGTGTCACCATTTCTTCCACTGCCGCCCTCAGTGCCTCTGCCTCCGCTCTGAAATTGCTTGTATGCTTACCAGTAGCGAGTGACAGTGTTATTTGTCTGCCATTTGGTAGGTTCAGGAATGCTCCTGCCCCTCCGTTCTGTGTAGTGTTTGTTACAGAACTGTCGGTGTATGCATGGGTCCAGTCCATGCTTGGGTAGCTTTTCGTTATGAAGCTTAGGGTAGTATCTCTCCTTTCTTTTTCAGTCTGGCAGTTTTTGTTTGCAATACCTGGTATATTTTCTACCACCTCTGGAAATATATCCTGCCTCCAGGTAGGTTTTCGTACAGTAGTGATGGGTTTTGGTGTTGTTAGTGCGTTTATGGGATCTTCGTGCATCTTTGCTTTGGCTGTTTCTGCAAAGTTTCTCCGCTTTAGTTTCCCATTTCCCAAATTGTTTAGTCTCTGGTGCATTGGATGGTCAGTCAGTCTTCGGAGTTTCTCTGACTGCAGCTGGGCTCTGCAGTCTCTTCTATCGGTCATGGATTGCAGTTTTGTAATCTTTTCAAGTTCTACAATTGGCGTTGACTTCATGCCACCTGTTATAATTCTCAAGGCTTGGTTTTGAAGTTTGTTAACTTTATCGAAGTTCGCCTTCGCTGCTGTTGTCCATGCCGCAATGCCATACTCGAGAACTGGTCTCACTCTTCCAGTGTACAGTTTCTTTAGTATGCCTTCGTCTGCTCCCCAGCTTGTGCCAGCAAGTTTCCTCATGATTGCCATTCTTTCTCTGGCTTTCATTCGGTTTCTCTCAATCTGACTTTTCCATGTCATGCGCCGATCAAATGTGACTCCCAGATAGGTTGGGTTGTCGTTTGGCTGCAGGATTTTGCCATTTAGACTTAATTTGGCAAAATTTGGGGTTTTAATGAAAGCAAGAATATTGTGCATGTGGTTTTTTCCTCGTTTATTTTGACCAGCCATGAGTTCGCCCACTCTTCCAGCGATGTTAGGGCCGTCTGCATCCGATTGTTTGCTACGGTGATATTCTTTTCAGAGGTCCACATAGCCAGATCGTCTGCAAACATTGAGCTATGGACTCTTCTTGGTATATTCTCTGTAATATCGTTTATATATACCAGGAAGAGTGTGGGTGACAATACTCCCCCTTGGGGTACTCCCTGCTCGAGTGTCACCTTTTTGCTCATCTGCCCTTGTACTTGGACTCTGGCCGTTCTTTGTTTGAGGTAGTGGTTGATCCACTTGTACATCTTCTCACAGACATCACTTCTTCTTAGCTTGACTCTAAGTCCATCCTTCCAGACTTTGTCAAATGCCTTTTCCAGATCCACCCAAACAGCTACTGTGTGTTTCTGTGCCTGGTAGGCATCTTCTATCTCCTGGGCTATGAGGATGACCTGGTCCTCAGTGGATCTGTGCTGTCTGAAGCCGGCTTGCTGTGGAATTAGTATTCGTTTTTCTTCCAGATGCCACATCAGTCTGGTGTTTATCATCCGTTCCATCAGCTTGCCGACACAGCTCAGTAGGCTGATGGGCCTGTATCCATTTGGATCTGTTTTATCCTTTCCTGTTTTTGGTACTGGTACCAGTATTGCGTCTTTCCATGCCTGGGGTACAATACCCCTTTTCCAGCTTTGGTTCAGGACTGATAGTAATTTCC
Source organism: Ariolimax columbianus (assembly GCA_036924085.1). Classification (NCBI taxonomy): domain Eukaryota; kingdom Metazoa; phylum Mollusca; class Gastropoda; order Stylommatophora; family Arionidae; genus Ariolimax; species Ariolimax columbianus. The sequence goes on from JAVGWX010000011.1 coordinate 17,880,612, forward strand.
TCTTCGCTGTTTGGCCCAGCCCCATCAGCATTTCGTTTGTTATCCCGTCTTTTCCGGGAGATTTCCTTTTCTTTAGTGTTCTCATAGCCTCTTCCATTTCGCGCATTGTTAGTTTGGCCATCATGTGCTCTTCAGGAGCCGTATTTATGTTTTCGTGTCCCTTTAGCTCTTCGCTGATGTCTGTATGCTTATCTGCAGGGACCTCGATGTGGTTTGCTCTGGCATAGTGATCGACAAAGGCGTTAGCGGCTTTCTTACCTGTGATCAAGTTCTCGCCCTGCTTGATAGTAATTTGTTTATTTGACGGGGTTTCGTCGTTCATGGCTCTGACTAGCTTCCATAGCTTGTTCCCGTCTTTGTCCAGGTTTAGACTTTCCGTTTTATTTTTCCAGCTTTCTCTTGCTGTTTGCCTGAGAGTGTGTTTGTACTTTGCCGCGGCGGCTTTGAGGGCGATGTTTGCCTCCATGGATTTTTCTCGCTCTGCCATGTTCCTAGCATTTGTTACTGCATCTTCCACTTTCTGCAACTCATCATTCCAGTAGGGCTTATAGTTTTTCCTAGCTCCTCTTGGGATGGTTTCAGTGGCGGCTTGCATTATTGCCTTGCTTAGGCTCTCTACCATGGGCTTCATTTTTGAGTGTCGTGTGTTGATGGTTTCACACAGCCCATCTGTCAGGATTGCAAATCTGTCCCAGTCGGCTCGTTTGTAATTCCAACGTGGGAGCGGTTTTGTTTCCTGTTGGCCTACTTCCATGTCAATGGTTAGTCTGATCGGCCTGTGGTCGCTACCTGCCAGTTGGTTTAGCACCTGGCGGTCTATTTTATGGTGTATGTCCTGTGTGGAGAAGGCCAAATCTGGAGTCGAGGTGGTATGCCATGTTCTTGAATAGAAGCTAGGGCTATCCTCCGGCCTATTGATTAGGGAGAGATTTGCATCTATCTCCCAATCTTCCACTTCGTCACCTCTGCTGTCTGTGTCAGAGTATCCCCATCTCTCCGAGTGGCTGTTGAAATCTCCAACTACTATGCAGTTGGAGTCTCTGACCTCCATACTCGAGAGCGATAGGTCTCTATTTGGTGGTCAGGGCACACAAAAGAGTAAACTTAATCGTGGTCATTCAACAATAACAATAGCTGTCCTGGCCATACTGGGGTTTGAGGAAATGAAACAGCAGACATCCTGACCTCAGGAGCACCCGCAGTCGAGGCATTGGCAAATGATAAAGGTGACATTTCGAAGATCAACAACCTCTATTTTTATGAAGACACTGCATTCAATGAACCAGAGATGCACAGATTGCAGGATTTTGAATCCATATGGGGGTCCAGCAGAAAGAGGTGCCTGAGAGAAGAGAGCAGAAATGTGTACAACCAGCGAGCTACAGAAAATATCAGTATCTACACCTTTGTCATTTGCTGAGAACTACCGAACACCTATGGATCTACCGGGAGTGCCAGCCATTTATTCAATAATTTTTCTGTCCATAGTCTCACATTCAAAAAGAGCATATGCATGCACACATTTGTTTTGTTTCTTTCAAATATGGTTTACATTTTTTGGAGCACAGGTAATACTTAACTTAACGTCTTTAAACTTGTTTCAAAGACTCTGCAGAGTCTGTTTACAACTAGTTTCATTTACGTTTCCTTGCTATAAGTTATGTGCATCCAATCTATTCTTAAATGCATTAAAATTGAAAATATTTCCTAATATCTAATGTGAACCTCTCTTTAGTTAATTTGTAGCTATGCCTTCTTGTTCTTGTAGACGGTTATATTTTTTGCGTTGCACTGTGGTTTTTATTTTGTGCCTGTCGACCCAGTGCATCCAAATTCAGCATGCATTTTATGTAAGGGTCTGCTTCCTCCTGCATTTTCTAAGGGTTTGCTTCCCCAGGGTAACAGCTGGTACTGCGATGGAGATAAAACCCAGCACCTCCAGCTTATGAGCCGTGCCACTTAACCACTTGCCCACAGGGTCCACGGTTGTATTTTGAAAAACTTGTTATAGTCTAATTTACCTGTTTCTTTGATTATCTTATAAACCTGTATTAAGTCACCTAGAATTCTCTTTTCTAGACACTGTAAGCTGGTTTTTCTGAGTCTTTCCTCATAACTGTAATTCTAGAATTCCACTATCAGCTTTGTTGCTCTTTCTTGTAACCTTTCCAGCATGTTTATATCTCCTCTACGATAAGGGCTCCATACCTGTCCACAGTACTCCAATCTAGGTCTAACTAATGCTTTATACAGTTTGACTATCACTTCCTTGCTCATATGTTTAATATTTCTTTTTATCTCACCTAACATTGCATTTGCCTTTTTCACTGCTACCTGGACTTGCTACCTGGTTATCATCTGGTACAAATGTGTTTGCTTGTCACTCTTCAAGAGATGTTCTATCAAATTATTAAGCAGTGTAAAACAAACACAATATGACTCTAGAAACTTTAAAAAATGTAATTTAAGGGTACATTACAAAGAAGCTATTACAGTACTTCAATTTCGACAAACAATTAATTCAGTAATTACTATAAATATCAGATCTGGTGATACACACAAAAATGTTTGGCCAAGTTATAAGTTTAATATTCATTAAGTATTTAAGAGAAAAATAAATAATAATAACAATAAGTATTAACTTTACTCCAGCAGATGATGGATATCAAGGCCAGGGTTCGAACCTTCAATAGCATGGTAATCCCAGCAATGGTATATGGGTGTGGGATTTGAAGTCTGCGCAAATCAGATGCAAATCTCAGAGTTACCGAATCAACAATGGAGAGTAGAGTCCTAAATTTATCCCTAAGAGACCATATCTGAAATACTGAAATCCAAGACCAAACAGAGTTTTGGGATGTCGTTGACTCTGCGTTAATGTGAAAGTACAGTTGGGCTGACCATGTGATCAGCATGACTGATGATAGATGGACGAAGAGGGTGTCTTTCTGGTGGCCATAGAACTACAATCGCCTGCGTGTCTGCACACCAACGAGATGGAGAGATGATCTGCACCACGCCTTCGGACCGTCTTGATACTCCAGGGTGAAATACACACAGATTCCAGCAACTTTTGGCTACCTGGCATCAGGCAATCTTGCCTGACTGAATACCAGGATTCAAATAAGTAAGTCTTGTTGGGAGAGCATATGAAATATATACCTTGCTGAAAACAATATACAATACTAATATTCATGAAAAGATCAATTTCTTCGAGTAAAGTATTAGTAAAGTTCTAACAGGGCATAAAAGATCTGGTGTTTCTATTATTATTTTCCTTAAGTGTTGGTTTTTAATACTCAATTTTGTTGTTGTAGTTGTTCATCATAATTGATGAGGACCACTTTGTCAACATTCACTGTTTGCATGTGTTCAAAGATGGCTAAATAAGCCAATCGGAGCCCTGAATTGTCTGTCCTACTTAGTACACGGAAATAGGATACCCCCTTCCACCTGGGTTGAAGAAGGGTTGATGTGAGCTGACTTGCGGAGTGATCGTCTCTGTATAGCCTCATTTATTCTTGATGCCTCACGTTTCTGAACACCTTCCGCAATAGTGCTGCACCAGTATATGGGATTGGTGGTGATTCTTTCCTAGTCCTCATGGTTAATACTACACTGGATCAGTGATCTCTTTTAAGTGTACTCATTTTTAAAGTATGTTTGAGACACTAGTGAGATTATTTGTTCCATTAAATAGAATTTTTAGTTTATTTTCTCATCCTTAAAAATGTTATATTGTTATTTATGTGCAAAGTTTCAAAATCTTGGATCATGCAGTGTTACATTTTTAAAAAAGGATTATGCTCAACAAGATGTACACAAGAATTTTGATGTATTAAACTTGAGTGTCTGTATACAAAATTATTATGTTTTCTATTTTGTTCATTATTTTGTAACTTTTTATAAATTTATTGTCCTGTGGAAATTCCAATTCACAATGTGTTACTTTACCGTTCTAATTAATATCAATCAATCAACCAAAACTTTTTCAGCCCCCTGTGCTTTGCCATCTGTTCTGCCATAAATCATTGAGCTGTTATGTCTTTTTTCTTGATTTGTCCATATTTGATCAAGTTTTTGAGGCTCAATGTTTCCAGCCCCTATCCAACCTTTCTTCGTCATATCATGACATGCTTGGCAGGTTTGTTTTTTTTCCCTTTTGGGCCCTGTAACACTTGGATTCATATAAAATTATTTAATTGCCTCGTACTAGCACTAGACAGTTAAAGATTAAGTTTAAAAAGTTCATCCCAAAATGTCAGGAAAATTACATCGAGCTATATTTAATCTTTATCAGCATTATTATCATCATCATGACATAACATAGCCATGGCTGCAAGTAAGTCCACTGACCTTAAAAAAACTGAATAACCTAGCATAATTGTTACTATCACATCATTGCTAAGGCAGTATCATCTATTAGACTTCCAATTTTTAAGTCAAAAACTCAGTTGACTATGTCGATTAGAGTAACATGAAATCATGGATATGGATTGGGAAAAATCCTTTAAATAGCTTATGAAACCACCCAAGTAGTTCACGGGGCAAACGGAATAGAACCATTGTTCTTGCATGCCATAAGAGGTGACTAAACAGGGTTGTGAATGGGGCTGGTACATCACATCTAAATGACTGAAATCACTTTCTTAAAAACTTGTCAGGATAAGACAAATGCAATGATGAATAAATAAACTACAGAAAGAAGAAAATGATCATTAACCCTTTGAATACAGGCCACTTGGTCGGTAAAATCTCATTCACATATGCTCCTGAGAAAATACGCAATAGATAGACATCGGAGGAGAGCTATTTCACAATGACAAAACTTTGTGCTCTAATTTCATTATTCTATCTCAAATGTTGCTACTTGTTGTGCAAGTAAATTTTGGAATATATTTATTTAAAACCATCCTGTATCAAATTTACTTGATAAATTACGTCAGATACAATTGACACAATTGCCTATTTCGTGGATGCCGCAATATTTGTTATCTCTGGAAATGTGTGTGCTGTGCAGATGTCATTATCGTATGGCCAAAATCAAAACGGTAAAGTTCAAAATACACCATAAAATAATGGCCCATCTGTCATACTGATTCATCGGTTTCTCGGGGGGTGGAGTATTTACACACACACATCGGGGTATCAGTGCCACGGGTTCAAATGGTTAAGCAACATTGCAGCAATGAATGAACTGACAGCAGCAGGGACTCATAGCTGGCTGTTTACATCAGGGCCAACAAACCATAACTGTTCTAAGACCATATCCCGCCTCAAAGTACAGTTCTGGAAACAGGCTGCACTTATCTAGTCTAGCTAAAAGAATAGCAATCGAAACAGGAAGGTAAACTTGTCTTAAAAAAACACAAGGTTTTTTTTCTGTTTTTTGTTTTGCGTTCGCATTATTTCTCTATCCCCAAGGCACTATGCTTTGCACTATGTTTTTATTTTGTGCCTGTCGGTCCAGTGCATCCAACTTAGACAAGAATTTTATGTAAGGGTCTGCTTTCATCTGTATTTTCTAAGAGTTTGCTTCCCTGGGGTAACGGCCAGTGCTGTGATGGGGAGTAAACCCAGCATCTTAAGGTTGTGAACCATGTCACAAAAATACCAGTTGTGTTGAGTCAAGAGGTGCAGTAAGGTGCTTTAAACTACAAAGCAAGGTCCTTTTCAGGACAAACCAAACAGGCAAAGAAAACGACATAATACTTTTTAGCAAAGATACATAAATAAAACTATATAACTATTAAAATAGATTTTACAAAGACCATGATTGTTATCACTTGTGTAGTGATCAAGCTTCAGCACAGGTAATAATACTAACATATGATCATATAGTTCATTTGGTTTACATAATGTAAGCAATTTTTAAAACCACATCAATCATACAAACAACAAAAATAATAATGAAATAGTTTTAGCTAAAAAAAATTAATTTAATTAACTTATATACACATGGAAATCCAGGGAAATAAACAACTAATACCAAATGAAGATTGTTTAATTCCAATGAGGAGCAGTACTCATGGCTTAGTCTTAGTGAACATGTACTTCTACAGGGGCAGATGCCCATGCACAGATCTCAGCTGTGGTATGATCTGGATGTAGCTGGGAGGAGAATTTCCTGCTCAGCGGGCAAGGCTCAAGTACTTTATTACTCCATTGCGTTGTGACAAGTGCCACGAAGGGTGGTGACCCAACGTGTGAGTCCATTTTAATAGACAAACACTAGAACAAAGTAGACCCACAGCCTGCTAAGCACCATCTATGCTGCTCTAAACAGACAGACCACCTAACCATGGCCGGTGTTATGCCATGCCACACAGTCGCCTCTTGAAATATGCTTTCTGTGTGGCAGTGGTGCTATTCATGTCCGTGTCATACATAAAGACTCTGGCGAACCACTCAGTACTTGGTACTCATGGCAAAGGCATTACAGAAAAAAACTCCCATCTGTTGGTCAATAAATGTTTTATGAGAATAATGGGTATAGGCTGGCAAACATGGTGAGAAATGAAGACCTTTTGGAAGGAACAAACTACAACGAGTAGAGCAAGAGATCAAACTTAGGAAATGGGGTTGGATAGGACATGCACTATGAAAAGCACCATTAAACAGGCCCTGGCATGGAATTCATAGGAGGAGAAGAAGAGCGGTAGACCAAGAAACACCTGGGGGAGGAAACTGAAAATGACATTTGGTCCCTGAACCTCAATTAGATAGAGGCAGAAATAGCAGCTTAAGCTTGAACTTGCCGGAGAAGAGTAGTCAATGGCTTATGCCAGAAAAGCAGAGACGGGCAGTAGTAATTAATATAATGATACAACAGCTTTAAAAAAAATAACTATACAGGCTAAGGTAATCTTATAGTGGAATTATTAAAGATCATTTAAATAGTTTATATGAACTTAAACTTGGTTATAGACACTTGATACTAATCAACTGTTTGACTCTCACTTGATGCTTTTGGAGGTTCAGAAGAGGTATCGTACAGTGTGAGTGGATAGCAGATACAAGGGTCTCAAATCTTCAGGGCGAGCTTGGTGTGGATCTACTATGTTGGTCATGTTAGGGGTTCACAACCATGAAATAACAAATGATGGCTTTGAAAGTGTGTATATTTGAAGTATTGGATATGGATAAGGTGAATATACTAAAGTAATTCAATGATGCTCGGTTTCATGATGATGATAAGGCAGTCAATTAATCTGGGATTATCAGATTCCAGGGTTTTACCAGTCAAATAGGACAACTAATCTGACAGGATGGATCATGAGCTTGTACAATTATAGAGCTACAGAAACCATCAACATCTGCCACCTGCTGAAAAAGATTAAGCACCTATGGATCTGCCCAAAGTGCAGTGATGTCAGTTATGTTTAAAATAACATAATTTTTAACAGGTAATAGACATATCAACCTCTACACCTCACGGTAGAAGAGGAGCGACTAAGTAAGTATAGACATATCAAAGATAATTAATGCAGCTTATATGTTCATTGATTTGTTTTGGCAAAGATAATACAGTAACATACAATTGCTGAATAGTTTTGGCAAAGACATTAACAATATTCATGTAAACATATTTCAATTTGACAAAAACAATATATAGAACTTCAATAATCAAAAACTATTTTTCGGCAGATTGAATAACTAATTAAATTGCAAAAACAATAAAAATAACATATTGATAATGTTATATTTTCTTAAATTAATCTGGTAAGTCTACATTTTATCTTTATTTTGTCAAAAGCGACAGGAAGAAAGCTAACAATTTAATCAGACATGGAATGAATTGGAACACACATGGAAATAAAACAATGGTGTTTCCTTCGTGAGTTATGAGCATATGAAGAATATTGTTTACTGCAACTATTTTCATCACTAAATATCATTGTAAATATTATTACCACTATTAAAATCAATGTGTAAACAATATTTTCACCACTAAAAATCATTGTGTAAATACTATTTTCACCATTAACATTGTGTAAATACTATTTTCAAAAATCATTGTGTAAATACTGTTTTCACCATTAAAATAATTTTGTAAATACAATTTCAACACTAAAATCATTATGTTACCGCAACACTATTTTCACCATTAACAAATCTTACAAACTTCTTTTGTTCTATGACATAATGTAAGAATTTAAAAAACCTGGTAATATATAGATACTATAGAAACTACATAGGATATTACTACTAAAAGAGACTAAAGATGAAATATTTCAGCCCAAGAGTAAATATACTTACAAGGATATATGCTAACAATAAATATTTAACAATTCAAAGTAAAAATGTGTATCACAGTAACCAAATGCAAATGCATATAACAGAATAATCACAAATTATGTGCAGAGGATAAATCCCTGCTCTCTTAACATCATTGAGTGTATTGGGAGTCTATATTAGTAATTAAGAGCACACAGCAAGGCCACACCCCTCTTAATCCAATGCTCTTGTGACTTGTCAGTGGGAATTTCCAGAGAAAATACAAAGTTTGTGGAGTGACCGGTTGTTGAAAGAGTACCTGAAATAAAAAGAGAGTGCAGTTAGTTTTGTTTGTTTTTTTGCCTTTGTTGTCAAGTGTCAAAATGTAGTGGTCCAAGCATGCTGTGATGAGTAGGGTTGGAGAAAAACACATGTGAAAGATGAGACCAGAGAAGTAGGTGTTGCATGGATGGGACATGAATAGGCCCCAAAGCAGGGAAAGGTCGAGAGCATCCATTGCAGTCCTATGTTACGGCCAGTTTGTGCTCCTGGAAACATGCTCTGTCACAGCAGTCTAGCCAACAGGGGGGTGTTAGACAGTGTAATCTCCACAGTGGTGAGCTTACTGAGGAGTATTGTATTGCACTTCAGCTAGGTTGACGCCGGACCACCTACACAAGTGTGCCTTGAATTGTAATAAGAGCCATTGTAACGCGCTACCAAAAAAAACTTCAAGAGTTAGCTCAGCACGAATAGCTTTGAGCAGCAGCAACAAACAACAAGAACAACGTCATACAGCCAGAAGGTTTTGAGGACCACCTTCTTCAGGATGCCTTAGAATATAAGAAGTTGAAAATAAAAACCCATAGGCATGGCTGAGACTGCACCAGGGACACAAACAAAACCCAAGTTAAAGCCACAAGGCTTTTGTCAGATACAAACAACAAAATTAAAAAACCTAAATACTCTTTTGTCTGTGTTTATATTGTGATTTGTTAGGGGTTTTTGTTTGTTCTTTGTCCCTGGTGAAGATTTTGTGGTTGTAACATAGGTTACCTTTGGTTTCTGTTCTGGGCCATAGCTATATACGTTTTTATTGAACTTTGGCTTCCATAACTGCCAAAATGTGCTTAGATTTTTTAAAATAAGCGCCATTTAAACTGCTTCCAGAGACAAGCCATTAAGAGTAAAAAAACAGTATAAATGGCATCTCATTGTTAGCTGCCCATCGCAGATGATGTAACTTGAGCTGTATGTGGATGAACGTAGAAGAAAAAGGAGCAAGTAGGTCACAAACTGATGTGGAATAGCTACAAAAAATGTAATTGCTAGTTTCTGAAGGTGCCATTAAGCATTAGGTGGGAGTAACATCCAGCTTTGTGATTACTGTAGGTAACAGACGTTTGGCTAGGTGTCGCATGCACATGTGTAGCTCAGATACAAAATGGCATCTATGCTCACAGAGTGTACAATGAAAGAACAGCATATTATGCATATGTTTTGGACAAAATCATTTTTTGCAAAGAGTATTTATAAGGAAATATTTCCTGTTTATGGTGAGAAGTGTTTATCACATAAAACGGTGCATAACTGGGTCTATAAACTGGTCATCCTGTTCAGATTGTAACAGAAGCTTCTGTGCAGAGGTGGATGAAATGATTCCAGATGACAGGAGAGTAACAATAGACAGTTTAGCAACTGCAATAGGTTTGCATGGTTTAGCCAAAGCATAATGCATGGATGGGGAACTCGGTGGTCTCGAGGTAAGGTGTCTGCCTCGGGTGCCGGAGGTCACAGGCTCGAATCACGGTTGAGACCAGGATTTTTATTATGTGGATCTTCTGGTAAAAATTCCCCTGATCTCTGGGTAGTGAGAAAAGAGTAGATTTAATGGCCACTGCAAGGACAAAATTCAAATGAGTTATACCAAAGTTATTTGTACCGCGTTTGTCTTATTTCTCCAAGACTTCTAATTTTGCAACTGACGGCTCAATGTATCCGAGTTCAGCATGCATTTTATGTAATGGTCAGCTTCTTCCTGCATTTTCTAAGGCACCTTCGGATTGTGAGCCGTGTCACTTAACCTCTAGCCCACGTTCTAGTGTTTGAGTATATTAAGATGGACTCACACATCGGTAAAAACCACCCTCCAAGAAACTGGCTGTATACTGACTCTGTAGAGTCTTCTAAACCAGTATAGAAACATTAAGTTAAGTTCCCAGCTTGACAGAAAACATTTCGCTCATAAATTACAAAGATGTTGAACTGCGTAGATGTGGCTGAGCCAGAAGACCAAAGACATCTTCGCTGCAGGTTTTGTTGCACTGATAAAGTGATGAAATAAGTGCATCAATGTTGATGAAAATTATGCTGAGAAATAAGGAACAATTTACTGACTTAACATTGTACTATTAAATTGAAAAAGTTATTATGGTACTGAAATTATAAATTTTCAATTTTCTGTTGAATGGAGAAAATTAAAGACAGTATTTAAAATACAAATTTGTGTACATTTACTCTCCATTAAAAGGTGCTTGCCTCCAAAAACGAAAATGAATGAACGTAAGCACAAATGAGAGGATGTCCAAATCCTACAAGTTTCAAGCGACCCCTAGTCCTATTGAAGATAGACAATAAACTCAGAGGTCTAGTACACATGCTGTGTAAAAGAACTTTGTAATTGAAAATCAAAAATAGTAGATTGTTAGCCGCATCCAGGCACACAAAATTAGAAAATTCATTAAATTCCTACCCAAGCTGGGTGGACAAGAGTGAACACAAAAATTAATAAAATGTGCATCACATTCTATCTCCACTCATCTTGACTGACACATCTTGCCACTAGACTAATGTAGCTCAGATTGTGGTTGATGATAGTGCAAATCTTCGTCACTTAAATGTAATGAAAATGCATGTCACAGTGTTAGACCTTAGACGATTCGCAAAAATCTATATAATAATTACTCTGTTTGCCATCATCCCTTGGACAACCAAAAAAACAACTTGCCTTGTCTCAAAATTTCAAGATCTGAAGAAAGACAGGTAGCTATCAATCAATCGATGAAAACCTTTCAGGTCCCTGTTGGTTCAGGTCTTCAACAAAAACAGGACGAGTCCTTCAATAGTTGACCTTTTCCATATCTGTTGACGTTTCTTGTGGCTAATTGTGGCTTTTATTGCTGCTAATGCCAGTCATACTTGAATTAGGTATTCTGATGACTATTTTTTGGCAGTGAGTTGTGGTCACTCTCCTGACATCCTGAAGTATACTTAAAAAGGTTGATTGAGGCAATTTGACTGTAGTGCAATATGAGGCTCTTTAGTAAGCTTACTACTAGGGGAATCAGAGTGCCGATCTTCACCTCATTAGCCAGACTGCCATGAAACAGCCATTCCAGGGAGAACTACTTGGAAGTTAGGTTAGGTCTTGATCAGCATGTTTCACGTGAACTCGACTCACATAGTCTTAACAATATGATTTGCATGATTTGACAATAGTCTTCTCTCCCCATTATGACTCATAATTTCCATAGCACAGAATTGGGAAGCTGGTCCTATATCCAAATCTTCATAGTCGCCATGATAGCTCTAATGTTAGTATTTACTACTCCCCTTTTGAGTTGGTTGGTTGGTTTGTTGTTAATCCAGCAACCTGTGGATTCCTGTCTTTTGACCGAATGCCATATAGTGGTATCTGCAGGCGCTTGTGAGCTGTTTAGTTTTGTATAGAGTGTTCCCCCTTTTGGGTCACAGTAGCCTACTGGTGACAGATAACAAGAAGGAAAGATAAACTCAAACCTGCTCTTGTAAGAGTCTTGTAGACAGGACAGTCATAGATACCACTGGCTGGAACTTTACGGTTGGCTACTGGAATCAACCAGATGGCTGGCATATCTGTGTACAGCTCTTTGGGTCGAGACTCAGCTAACATTTGTTCAGTGTTACTCCAACGTGCACCTTCAGCAAACAGGCCGCGGATGTAGCAACCATCCTCTGGTGCAGCTGTTAAGTCCGTGTAAGACTCTCTCAACACCTGGTACAAATAAACACTTTATAGTAAACTATTTTATGTTATGTTATGGCATAGTTGATATCACTGTGCTTTGGACAGATTCATAGGTACACAATTTCACTTAACCAATTACAAAGAGTATCTCCTTCTTCGTCTTCTTCTTTGTGCGCTTTCAAATGTCAACTTTAATATATCTAAAGGAAGCAGTAGTCAGCCTTAAGTTACTTGTACCTCCATAGAGCTTGTCCAGAAACGATACTGGAATCAGCCATATCTAATTTACCTTTTCCTTCTATGTTTGATACCTTTGTAAAGGTAAAGGTCAGTCCCATGGCAACAATTGCTGTCAAGGATGAAGATAACTCTTCAAGTACTAAGCTGCAGACTATGTGAAGTGGGGTGACCAGTTCCCGTCCATGATGTTTATACCTTCCTCAACTCATTGGTCAGTTACCCATTTACAGTTTGGTTAACTGGCGAAGCGGTGGTACCATGCACAAACCACAGCTCGGATTTGTTTCTGTCTGTCCATGAATTTAAACCCTGGCTAGCTGTAATCCCAGTTTAGCAAGCCAACTGACTGTTTGACTAGAGTACAAGCTACACTTTTGTAGTTGATGTTTAATAATCATTTTATCAATGCAGAAGACACATTCATCTGTATTTCACACACTTAGTTTGTTGAAAAGATGGTATATCAATCTATTATGTCCTTTATGGAGTCTAGAAATTACCAACTGTTCATCTCTGCTGAATTAGTCTCTGAATCTCCAAATCCTGGTATTCTTCTTCTTCTTCTTCTTCGTACGCAGTCAGACAGTAACCATTATTTTTTCGAAAAAAGCAGCCGTCATCCTGAGGCTGTCAACACTGCCATAGAGCTTGTCTAGTGTTGCCACTGGTGATGGCCACATCTGCTCTCTCTGATCCTCATATGTCGGGCAGTTTTGCAGCAAATGCTCAGCGGTCATTTTCCCGGTACCACACGGGCATTCGTCGGTGCCACCTATCTTCAATTTGTTGAATAAGTGGTACCTGAGTCTATTGTGGCCAATGCGAAGTCTGAAGACCACGACCTGCTCTTTTCTGTTCAACTGGTAATAGGCATCGTTTTTGGTGTAGCCAGTATGTTCGGTTTCCCATTTGGTCATGTATCTAGTTCTAATAAGCCGTTTTGACTCTTCGTATGTCATACTAGTATCAGGTTGTGGTAGTTTTGCACCTTCTTTTGCCAGTCTGTCTGCCTCCTCGTTGCCTTGGATGTTGCAGTGAGATGGGACCCACTGCACCACTACTCTTTTTTGTGCGGCCTGCTGTCATAGTTGACAGAGTACTGCTCTTAAATCATTAAGTTCAGTCAAATCCTGGTATTCAATCAGACATGTGTTTCTGATGCCATGTAGTCAAATGTTGAGTAAACTCATTTCGCTCTTTTGCCTTGGTGTACCCTACTGGTATCTGTGGTAGAGAGGTAAGGAATTCGCCTCCCAAAGCATTGAATGAAAACGGTGGGCAATCAAATCCTGCAAGTTTCAAGCCTGCAGTCATTTTGTCTTAAGTCTTGTCACTGGTCTAAGGTAGCTCATGACCAGAAAGTGTGGTTGATGGCCAGCACAGTTTCTTCGTCATTATAATCTAAATACAGCATGAATTACATTATCAAGACAAAACTGATTGATGATATTTTCATCATCACTTGCAATAGACAACTAACTTAACTTACCATGTTGGATCTAGGACCTTCTTCAGGTCATCTCCTCACCTCAACCTCAGTCCTGTTGCTGCTAATAGCTTTTTCTGTGTACTGTTTTTTAGGCTCAGAAAGATTCCTGCACATTCATTTTCTGCTGTCCTATCTGTATTTATATGTCCAGCTGCTGCTTGGGTAGTGTGTATCTATGTATTATGGCTCTTCATTATGTTTCTGTCTAACTGGGTTTTTTTTTCCACAATACTAGGAATGTTTTCTATCAGCCCTGTGAAGCCCTATTTTATCAAGGTAAGAAGCATGTATGTAGTGTGGATGGATTTTATTTGTCATGAGCAATTTATAGGATCTGATCTCCATTTTTTTTAAACTGCTGTTCTCCAATGGTTGCAGGTCTGTAATCTTTTATAATTTTTCAATTGGTGTGGTTATCATGTTCTCTGTTATGATTCTTACTGCTTGTTTTGTCAAAGTTTGATTTGGCTGCAGCTACCCATCTGGCTATGCCATTTTCTAGAAGCAAAGTACCTGAATTCTTGTTTAATTTCAATATCCTACAATAAATAGATTTCCAATCCATTTATTGTAGTGTCATTATTCAGCAGACAAAGATCTTCAGGCTCAGAATGGGACATTGCAGGCTCTGCCCACTTCCACAGAATGGGTCTTAGAGACACTGCTAGATGCGATTAGGAAGCGTTCAAGCAAACACCAGAACATATCATGCAAGTTGCCCCACTTATGCAGACTAAAGAGAGGCGGTCTGACCCGGGGGAGTAACCATTTTTTTAAAAGGTGAGGTATGGGGTTGGGGCTGAAACACAGTCTCCTTTGTGAACCTCACCAGGCTAAAAGAATAGCATCAGTTGATCGGAGAAGAAGTGTCATTATTCAGCAAGCAGTCATTATGTTTCCCTTATATATATCTAATGTCTTCAATATGGAAATGTTTGTATTATGTCAGTTATGTGCTGAATCTTATGTAACACTATTGTGCACCATTTTTTGTGTATTTATGACTTCTTTTTTTCACAAAGAAGAGTAAATAGTATATGTTTTTAATGTACATTCTCGCAAATTCAAATTAAAGCAATCTAAATAGTTTGATTATTGAACTTAAATAATTTCATAAAAATGTAATTTAATAAAAAATACTAACATTTATGATACTTCAACTTAAACATTTGGATATTTTTATTTAACCCTCTACAGTCTGACCTAATTGATTAGATTCAGTCTAATTAATTAGATTTGTGTTTTAACCCTTTATAGTCTGGCCTAATTGATAAGTTTTATGTCTTAAGAATCAATTAGGCTGGACTGTAAAGGGTTTAGGAACATTTATGTCACCCCCATTTAGCACAAAAACTGAATAATGTATCTATTTTCTCGTAATTTAAAGTTCCCATTTCATAGTTTGTATCTAGGATTATTGTAATAATTTCAATTTTATAGAATAGAAAGTGAAACAAGAGTGTACCTGAAATCCAAAGGTAATGGTATCGATTGATATGATGCTCTTTCTAGCATAGTTCTGTAGAGTGCCAGTCAAGAAGGCTTGAGGGAAAAAAAATCCAGAAATCCAAAATACCTGGCAGAAAAAAAAAATGAAATTATATGTCAGGGGATTCTCATTAATATGTAGTATCTACTGTTCAGTTCTGGGAGGGACAGAGTATAATACATATTTTTCTCTTATGTCTTTCCTTCTATGTTCCTTATGTGTAGATATCTATATACGAGGGTAACTTAATGTTAAGAGTTGTGAGGAAATACTGCAGAATTTTATTTGTGTTTCATTTTAAAACTGGATTCATTCAATCAATCAACCAATCAAAACTGGTTTAGTTCCCTGCAGAGCAAGGGCTTCAAAAAATGCATGCAAAATCATCAAATGTTGATCTGTTTCAGTTTGTGTGGCTTAAAGGTTCTAGGGGGCTTTGGAAACTAACCCTATGCCCATTTCTCCTTAGTCACCGCTTATGGCATGCCTGTCAGGTTACAGTATTACTACTCTTTACACCAATTTTAGATCACCCCTCCCCCTAAAACTCAGATTACAACAAAATAACGTTTCTAAAATTCATTCGTTCATAAAACGTACAATAAAGTAAATTGCTTTTCTAACGTATATAACTGAGACAACTGTCTAACTTGTCTACACCTGCAAATATCTTTTACAACTAATTTGTTTCAATATGCATAATTATTAATACAAGTGTAGCAGTCGACATTTTAAATTATACATCACATTGAGATATCAAAATAAAATTATCAAGTTTTTTTTATACTACAAAAATAAAAGTTCATAATTAAATTTCGAAACATTTTTTTTCTTCATAAATGTCCACGCTGCATATTGATCTTCTCTTTGATGACAGATTAGAGTGTTTGCTGTGTATGCTGCTTTGATTATTTCTTTCTCTCATGCAGAATTTCATAATAATAAGGGACAGCATGGTATTAATTCATTTTTTTTTACTGTAGAACTATGCTCCAAGTCAGGTTCATTGCTATGTGATTGATGGGTTGCAATGTCCATACCTGCAAACACAACCTGAAGGTTTTTCACCTGCACTCGTTTAATAGCAGATTCTTCTTCTTTGCCATCATTTATTTATTATTATTATTTGACGTTCATCCTAAAAAGGAATGTAGTGTAGTAGTTTAGAGCAAGGCTGCAATATATGTGCTATTTGGCTCAACCCATCCAGTTACAGATATCTTTTTTTTGAGTACTGGGTTTGCCTCCCATCAGCAATTCCTTTTCTCTTAGCCAGACTACACTAGTTCAGCTTGTCTCCAGGGCTGCTGCTGGAAGGTGGAATAGGGTCTTGGTCAGCTGTGGTTCATTGGCTCTGATGCAAATAGCCAGCTATGACTCGCTAGTTGCTGTCAGCACATTCACTGCTGCATCTTTAACACCATCATTTATCTAAAAAATAATATTCAATTAAAAAAATAACATCTTCTCATCAAATAAATATTTGCTCTTGTACAGCAACGTTCACAAAAAAAACAAGATAATACATACTGACGGGATGCCTTCATCAATCCAGGTCTGGATAAAATTCATTCTGGCTACAAGGTCAGCAGCCCATGAAGCTAGTGGTTTCAGAGAAGGGTAAGCCTATCATAGGGAATGATATATGAATGTATATTAAGAAAATGTTATATGTTGCAGAGAAGACATAACTCATCATAGGTGTCTGTTATATGATATCTGGTTGCTATATCACATGTTCCAAAGTGGATTTTGACAGCAAACAGACCTCTGGCGCATGTAGCAATCGTAACATTGTCTGATGGATCAGTATGGCTGTCCGGTTATGAACTCCCTGCACAGAGTCTGATCTCAACAGAGGCTCTCCTAGGAAATCAAACTGCACCTTTAGAAATCCTGCATCATTCCAATCCTTCTGTTTGACTCCAAAACTTGGATGGTCGTGTAAAGAGATGAGAAAAGCCTTAAAGTATTCCATACATGCAATCAAAGACACATCCTTGGAATCCACTGGAATGACCTGGCTACCAACACTAATGTGACTCAACAAACACATCTCAAGAGTATTGTTTCTATGGTGGACCGAAGCTGCGTCTCTATCCTGCATCTGGTTGTTGAAATAATGTTGTGAATGCCCACAATGAGTAGATTTACTCTTTTTGTCCATCCTGAAAAGGACGTTTAGTGATGGGTTGCAGACGCTTTGCTCACATCCCAAGCATGCTAATGAAGGTAGACCGGGGGTCCTCCTGGCAGTTGTGCTATGCTTAGCTTCATCTGCATGTCGCTCACTACTATGGGGATCATGAAGATCCCCCATCTCATTAGACAAACTGCCAAGAAGAACAATCCGTTTTCAGGGAAGACTACGTGGAAGTCAAGGTGGTCTTGGCCAGTATATTTTATCTGACCCTGACTAACTAAGGGTCTGGCAAAATATACTGGCCCTGACTAACATATCTGATCAGTATGTTTTGCCTAACCAGACATTAGTCTTCCTCCCCCGACTGTTTATATCAAGAGTGTCACAAGACCGTGTTCCACATGGTGGCACTTTGTAGTCACCTGCACAACACTTGGCTTCAGGAAATCACCCACATCTCATCAGAACTATTCGTACCATGGACCTCAGCCATAAATTGTAGTCAGAGGCAATCGACACGACGAGGTCTGGTCGCTTAAGCAGATTATTATTATTATTAATGTGAATCTTTACCTGAGTGATACACATTGCAAAAAGAATAGGACCTCTGTAACCTTACAAGCAGATTGTAAAAGGTGACTAAAGAATGTTGTGCTTGATTCTACTAATTTCATCACATAAAATCATTGCTATTGAAAATCATTGCAAGTTTTTGGATACATGTGTCTTGTAAAAAGGCCAGCTGTTGTTTGTGGAGGCCACCTTAACTTAACGTCTTTATACTGGTTTAGAAGACCCTGCAGAGTCTGTATACAACCAGTTTCATTTACGTCACCTTGCTCTAAAAGCTATGGGCATCTAATTTATTCTTAAATGCATTAACTGTCCCTGCCTCCACTACCTCCCCTGGCAATGCATTCCACACATTCACCACTCTCTGACTAAACAAATATTTCCTAATATCTAATCTGGACCTCTCTTAAGTCAACTTGTAGGTATGCCCTCTTGTTATTGTGGGTGGCTGTATTTTAAAAAACTTGTTATAGTCTAATTTATCCATTTCTCTGATCATCTTATAAACCTGTATTAAGTCACCACAAATTCTTCTCTCTTCTAGACACTGTAGGCCGGTTTTTCTGAGTCTTTCCTCATCTGTAATTCTGGATTCCCACTATTAGCTTTGTCACTCTTTTTTGTATTCTTTCCAGCATGTTTATATCCCCTCTATGATAAGGACTCCACACCTGTTCACAATACTCCAATCTAGGTCTAACTAATGCTTTATACAGTTTGACTATCACTTCCTTGCTCCTATGTTTAATATATCTGTTTATCATACCTAACATTGCATTTGCCTTTTTCACTGCTACCTTAACTTGCTCACTCACCTTACCTGTATGATCTAATATAACCCCTAGGTCCCTTTCCTTATCCATCTTTCTAATATTGTTCTCTCCCATTCTGTAATTATGTTCCATAATGGATCTACCCATGTGGATGACTGTACATTTATCTACATTAAACTCCATTTGCCAGCTTACAGACCATTCTCAAATTTGATCTAAATCCGACCTCAATATATCCACTTCTGCTTTAGATGAGACACTACTGCATAGTTTTGTGTCATCAGCAAATTTTGCAATCATGGATCCCATATCAATATCCAAATCATTTATATATATCAAGAACAAAATTGGTCTCAAAACTGAGCCTTGTGGCACTCCACTTTTCACTTCACACCACTCAGAGTATTCCTTATTTATTCCCACCCTCTGCCTTCTTCCCGTTAACCAATTTTCAATCCATTTGGCAACTTCCCCACCTATTCCATGTGATTTTAACTTTCAAAATAATCTTTTATGAGGTACTCTCTCTAAGGCCTTTGCAAAATCTAGATAAAAAACTTCCACTGGCTCCACTTTATCTATCATTTTGGTAACCTCCTCCATGAATTCTAATAGATTTGTTAAGCATGATCTCCCTCTAGTAAACCCTTGCTGACTATTTCAGAGGAATGTTGTGTGTAAAATCCACCTGTTGTGTGTGAAAGCCAGTTGTTGTGTGGAGGCCACCCGTTGTGTCTGGAGGCCAACTGCTGTGTGTGGAGGCCAGCTGCTGTGTGTAGAGGCCAGCTGCTGTGTGTGGAGGCCACCTGCTGTGTGTGGAGGCCAGCTGTTGTGTTTGGAGGCCAGCTGTTGTGTGTGAAGGCCAGCTGTTGTGTGTGGAGACCACCTATTGTGTGTGGAGGCCAGCTGTTGTGTGTAGAGGCCACCTGTTGTGTGTGGAGGCCAGCTGTTGTGTGTGGAGGCCTGCTGTTGTGTGGAGACCACCTGTTGATATGAACTCATGCTTCAGATGAGAAAAGGGAAATGATGATAAAATTAAAGTAAATCCTTGTGCTCCTCTTTAGAGGAAAGAATAAAATCACCACACATTATTATGCACGTAAAATTCTTCTAAGGACGGTTGTCAATAGGGCATGTTACATCATCATACAAAATAAGTGCAGCAGAAACAACTAGTGCAAAAGTAGTAGAGTATCGTCACATGAAACAGCTGACAAGACAGATAAAGATATGGAGGATTTCAATACTACTTTATAAAATCATTTCATGGGTTTCTTGGCAATTTTTCATTTAGTAGTTTGCCGTTGCTTTCTGATCTTTGTTCTCAACGCTCACCAGCCTTGGTCCCTGATGCGCCTTCAGCCCGATACCATGTCTTTCCAGCTGCTGCCTTAATAGTCATTGTCAACTAGGTCAGTTGTTCACCTTTTCCACAAACATATGTGTGCACTAGTCAGGGGTGGACTCCATTTTATTTTTATTTTTTCACTCACATAGTTTGGCAGGGCAATGACCTTGACCTGCTAAACAACATGTATGAAAAAATAGGAAATTAAACAGAATACATTAAAATGTTTGTTGCAAATGTTCATCCTTGGCTTAGATGAACGCTACCATTTGCAGATGACATCTTGGCATACTGAACTGGCTCTTACAATAGGTGATGTTGTTGTTGTTTCGAATGCCCACAAAGAGTAGGTTTACTCTTTTGTGCGCCCTGAAAAGGACATTAAGTGGCGGGTTGCAGTAGCCTTCCTTAGATTCCAAGCATGCTGATGAAGATGGACCGAGGGTCCTCCAGGCAGTTGTGCTATGCTTGGCTTCATCTACGTGTCGCTCACTACTATGGGGATCACGTCGATCCCTCACCTCATTAGCCAGGCTGCCACGAAAACAGCCTGTTTCTAGGGAGAGTTGCGAGGAAGCCGAGTTGAGAGTCTTGGTCAGTGTATTTTGCCTCACCCTGACTAACCAGTATGTTGTGCCTGACCAGATGTTAGTCGTCCTCCCCATAGGTGATGAAAGACATACAAGAAAGCTCACATCTCTCTCACAGTGGTGGTGTAGGGAGACCAGCTACCACATCACTTCTAGCAATGCCTGTGTGATGTGGTGCTCGTTGAAAAACTCCCCAATGAAGGCCAACCACACTGGCATTACCCTTAATGTCATTGAGTGGCATGATAGATTGATAGATCAGGAAGATTCGGTGGTCTAGGGGTTGTCATGGTGGTTTACACTCCCAACATACCATGTTCAAATTACGTCATGCTCAGTTTCACATTTAGGTCTGTCATTGGTTTTTTCATGATTTGACTGCTTTTTAAGGTCAACCCAGTTGTAAATGGGTACCAAATATAGTCAGAAAAACTACAGAGCCTAGGCAAGAGCTACAAAGTTCATGCTCGGTCGCCGACACTTTTAGCATTGATAGACTGAGCACATATAGGGATGCCCAGGTGCAATGAAGTCTATTCTATCAGCCATTTTCCTTCTTATTTCTATCAGGAAGTAATATTTGTTCCCAGCCTATCAAAAAGGTACTATGTCAATCACACAATACAAAGATGTAAATGAAGTTTGGCAGCACTCTAAACAATAGTAACTGTAACCCTGCAAGCAGCGTCTGCTTCTTTCAAATATCATCAGTTGATCATCTTAGTCACTGCATATAGGCTGGATATCCTCACACTATCAAGGTCGAAGTGTGACAAATTGGAACACATCTGGAATAAAGGAATGCAGATGTTCCTGGCTTGCACAATGTGAAGGTGGTATACATGCTTGTGCCTCCGCATTATCACATTATCCTCGGCTTCAGTCCGTCAGAAAGCCAACAATTTTCTGTATGCGTCCGGATCTTTTGCAGTGGTGTACCAATGCGAGTCTAGGTCCTTGGTTTGTTCATCTCGCCATCATGGATGTGTACAGGCATATGACCACTAAAATATTGTTCTACATGTCCATCTGTTGTCAGGTATTCATTCCAACAATGTGTGCGTGATATCATTGCTTTCAGAATGCCCTGAAACAAAGTTTGATGTAGAATTTCTTTGTTCCAGATCTTATCTTGTATCAAAATTTTTAGTATGTGCGTTCAATTGCTCTCTGAGTGACTGAGCTTCTCAACATCTGCATTCCACAAGTTTCACACTCCACATCCGTAAATCCTGGCTGAAATTACCATGGAATTAAAAGTGTGTGCTTTTGCCATTGTGTCTCATCTTTTGGAGTTTTTGCTAAATGGAGTTAAAGAAATACCGAACTGTTTTTTGCCGAAGTGAGGGGAATACACACGAAGGGAGAAGTTGTGCTCGTCAATATTGCACTGATCTCGAAATGCGAAGGTCAGCAGTGCATCATTGCTTGTGCTTCATTTCATAAAATTCAAATATAAATTAACACATGAGATAAATATTATATTACACAATGAAAATTGTAATCACAAATATAAAGTAACAGCAAAGAGAATAATAATTATACACAAGTAGAGACAATACCTTTGAAGCCCAAACTGTTGGCACAGCATTGTTGAAAAGGCTGTTAGCCATGTCCTCTAGCTGCTGAGACATGACCACCAGACCTTTGACTGCTTTCTGAAGGTCATGCAGGGACTGGTGGATTGCATGCAGCAGTCGATTGTATCTGGTATGTAGACAAGACATTTGCAGTAAAAATGATAAAAGACAGCTTTTTTTTGTTGAAAATTTCAACATGAATATTCTATTTAAAAGATACATAAACAAACGCTCACAAACACTTGCAGATACTACTACATGGCATTGGGTCAAATGGGCAAGAGCTAACAGGCTGCTGGATCTTCTTCATTTGTTCGTTCTTAATCTCGCACTACCAAGCCCTGAAAAAGGCTTTGCAAGTAGCAGGATGTTGTCCAGTGAACGGAATGCATTGTGTCATTGTTTACAGCTTGACTGAAATATTTCAGCTTCAGGGGGTTGCTCTGGTTGAGAGGTATGGCACTTGCATTTTGCAGAATTCAGGCAATCGCTGGTCTCAAGGAAGGTGGGACCAGAGTGCTTGCATCTTGAGTTATGTCTTGCCACTGGTCCAAGGTAGATTGGCACCAGAGAGTGAGGTTGATGACCAGTGCAGTTTCTTCTTCTATTACCCAAATGCAGCACAAGTTACATCATCAAGACAAAACCATCTGATGATGTCGCCATCACCGCTTGTACTGAGCAACTAACTAACTGTTGTTAGTAGGAACAGTCCAATCATGAAAAGGCTAATAGCTAGACCTTTGCTGTCACAGTGTATGTGTTGTACACACCTGGAGAACCTTTAGTTAGAATAATAAGTCATATACAGATCCACTCCCAACTATGACAGCTTGCATATACTTCTTCTTCTTCGTTCGTTCTCAATCTCCCACTACCAAACCCTGAAAGGGCTTAAGTAGCAGAATGTAGTCCAGAGAACAGAAAGGGTTGTGTCGTAGTTTACAGCTTGGCTGCGATATTTTCACCTTTCGGTCCAACACATCCGACTTTCAGCAAGCATGTTTTGAGTACTGGGTTAGCATTCCCTCTTCGATCCCTTCTCTTTAGCCAGTCTGCCCTGTTGCAGCCTGTTATCCAGGTTCACCACGTGGAGGTGTAGAAGGGTCTTGGCAGCTATGGTTCGCAGGCCCTGACGCTTGCAGTCAGCTATGGGTCGCTAACCACTGCAGCTCATGCGCTGCTCAGCATCTTGATCCCGCATGCAAATACAATCCTCTTTTCCTTATTGGTAATATAAAACAAAACAATACTTTCAACAAAAGGTTTTTAGGAAGACTAACTCACCGAATGACCTCCTGCACGAGGACAGTGTTCATGGATTGGCCATACAGCACAGGGTATTTTATCATAACATCTGCCAAGTTGACAGCCTTAGGAACCTGCTTCAGAATTTCTTGGGCTGTGTTTTCCATTACCTACATTGACAGTAAAGAAATGAAACATATTTCATGCCAGGATACATAAAAAGTAACTTGGTCATAGAAAATAAAAATGTTTACAACAATTAACAAACAAAAAATTTACAAATAACATTTTTTAAATTCAAAAAAGAATTTTTTTTAAAAATGTAATTGAGAGAAAATTAAATTAGTTATTTTTATTGACAAAAACTTAAGAAAAATAAACTAATGGAAAGTTAAAAAAGCTCAATAAAGCTTACCTCTTCTCTGGACTTGCCTCCACCAGAAGATGTCTTTGGCTGTAATTTCACCAAGTCTTCAAGCAACATAAAAGTCTCATTCTGTGCAAAGGTAATGTTAGCATTGGCATGCAGCCCAAAAATTTCTGGGGTGTCATTGATTGGCAAACTTCGAATATAACTGAGGTATCCCTGCAGAGATGAAAAATAACACTCAATTGATACAAATAATGAAAAATATGTGTGAATCTATGTTCTACAATTCATCATCATCATCCGATCGACCAATCCTAACACTGGTTGTTAGGTTGTCTGAGCATGTCTCTGAATTTGACCCTATCCGCTGCAGCTCTCTTCATTTCAGCATAGGTTCGAACTTTAATGTTTCTTCATGCCTGTGATGTGAATGTGAGTCTTGGATGATCCTTTCCTCTTTTCCCCTGAATCTTTCTCTCTAGCGCTCTAAATCCAATGCTCCGACATATCAGACAGCATGGTGGTTACGTTTTAACAAGCGGTCGAAAGATCGGCTTACATTTTGTTTCATAGATTTCTAACGCAATATTGCAACTTTTACACACACCAGACATCAACTTCCAACTTCCGTTTACTAAATACAAACAAGTGAGGCAAGACATTGACATTGCTGTTGGAAGTTTGGTAAAGTTTACCGTTATTTATACAAATCTTCAGTGCATATTCTACTGGATTTATAATGAAGACCAGTATTCTTTCTGCCTCCATTTTACCTGGTATAACTATCAATTTTTCAAATGAAATAAGGTTTACATTATGCATACTTGTAATCTACAATCACTTATTTTCATGTAAACCAACAAATGTCTGTATATATGTGAGTATCACAAGCATTAATTTACAAAGTATAACTGTTAACACACTCAGCCATTTTTGCTTGGGTCAAACCTGCTTTACTGCTTGATACTGAAAGAGCAAGTATCTTCTGTAGAAGACTTTCATATAACATATTGTGTCCAATCCAACAGTCTTCATTTTTTTCAAAATCATTTTCAAAATTTGTCCATGTGTCCGCCCCATACAGTTCTATCCTGATATTCTTTGACGGAAGATAGAGAGATGGCACCATAAAAACAATACTCTTGAGATGTATTTGTCGGACGACCTCAGTGTTGGTAACCAGGTGATATCAGTGGATTCCACGGATGTGCCTCTAACTGTGCAAATGGAAGGCTTCAGAGGTCTTCTGATCTCTTTGCAACACTGACCAAGGTCCTGAGCCATACATGACGATTGGGATGTCACAGGATTTATAAAGGCGCAGTTTGGTTTCCAAGGAGGTAAGGTTTGTGGTTGTTGTTGTTGTTATGCCATAGCTGCTGAGCAAGCCTGCTCTTGGCAGTCCAATTCCATTTATATATAGATACAAGTCTTTTTCAGTTTTCACTGCTTTGAACAATGTAATGGCAAGGTAAGGTTAGATAAAATAAGTTTGAAATATATGATAGAAAGTTATTAACAGAAAATATGAGAACATAGAATATATGTAAGTGAAAATAGTTCAAAACCTACATTCAGTTCATTATCAGCATTAATCTGTTTGTAGATGGCTGATTCGGAGTATATGAATGTATCATCAATGATTTCATGCTTGTAGAATCCTTTCAGAACATTCATGAGGCATCTTCGGTCCCAGTCATCTGTTACACGACCTCCATAGTTGATGTGACCAGCGGTATACACTAACACCTGGTTAAATGAGAGTGGAAGTATTCAGTAAACATACTTCCTTGACACTAAAACTAGTTTAGACACATTTATAAGAGCTATCCTAATACAAAGGTAAGTCAGTAAGTAGCTCACAAACTGATATGGTATAGTGGAGTTATTTGGTTGATAGTTTCTAAAGGCGTCATTAGGTGGCAGCGACATCAAACTTTGTGATTACTATAGGTAGCAGATGATAGGTGTTGCATGCATATGCCAGCTAAGATACAAAATAACACTCACACTCAGAGTTTACAATCAAAGAACAGCATATTGCAGTGCATTTTTTTGGGAAGAAAGACTTTCTCCAAAGGATATTCATAAGGAATTGCTTTCTATTTATGGTGTGAAATGTTTGTCTTGTAAAGTGGTGCATAATTGGGTCAATACATTTTGCCAAGAACACTAGAAAGATTGTTGATGACCTGGTCATTCTTTTCAGATTGCAATAGAAGCATCTGTGTAATGGGCAAAGAAGAGGATTGGAGCAGACAGGCAAGCAACAATAGTTAGTGCAGCAACTGCAATAGGGTGTTCACATAGTTTAGCCTGCAGAATAAATCATGATCCACCTTAATGGGAGATGTTTTGTGTACAACGAAGAAAGAACTTTCTTCAAAGATATTCATTAGGAAATGCTTCCTGTGAAATTCTGCTGATGTTTTAGGATGCAATTCGAACAAAACATCCAGGCCTGCTGACTATAGGAGAAATGCTTCATCGTGGCACAAACAGCTTGATTAACCCAGAGAAAATTTACCAACCAGGCTGGCAACTTTTTTAACATCCACCTTGCAGTCCTGACTTGGCCTCAAGCAATTTCCACCTATTTGATGCACTAAAAACCCATCAGCTCATTCACTGTGTTGCATCTTCAGGCCCATCAAGACATCTAAGGACATGAGTAAGCAGATGAGATAAGCATCTGTATAAGATAACCTAATGTATTCCTACTGCAGATGTTAATATTACTTTAACCTTTAAGATCCTATACCACTGGTAACCGCTGATGCTCTCAAATCCTATACCACTGAAAACCGCCTATTCTCATTGCATTTGTGTCTCGGTTACTATGTCTATTGTTGCCGCCTGATTTAAATTCCAGTGCAAGAAGAAAGTAATGATAAACTATCTAAAACAGTTTCAAAGTTAAAACCAGTGCATATTCACCAAAAAATGAGTGATGTATCTGATGGTGAGCAAGCAGTGCTGACAAGATGAAATCTGTTCGATTTAATTGACAAGCTAGACTGTGATTATGATGATAATCAATCGGGTATTGAGATAGGGGGTGATGGCAATGAACTAGATCTATACCAAAGCAAATGGTATCGTTGATGGTCAGGTCAGTTGACAATGATCGTAGGCCTAGTGACACTAGTGTGAATGTCACAGGGGATGCATGTTTTGGTGTGTATTACTCATGATGGGTGGAGCTTTTATTGTAGCATGTTTATTCATACAGCAATTTCTACTTTTTGCACACTACCATGACATTTTATACACTCTGTTTTCCAATATCATAACAAATAAAAAAGTTGGAGATAAAATAAAACAAGCACCCATTTCTCATTGATATTGTTGATTTGACTTGGCTTGGCTTCGTTTGTTCTCAATCTCCCGCTACCTAACCCTGACACAGGCCTAAGTAGCAGAATGAAATGCAGAGAATGGAAAGCGTTGTGTCGTAGTTTACAGCTTGACTGCGATATTTGCACCTATTGGTCCAACACATCCGACTTCAGCAAACATTTTTTTAGTACCGGGTCAGCATTCTCTCTTTGATCCCTTCTCCTTAGCCAGTCTGCTCTGTTGCAGCCTGTTATCCAGGATCACTGCATGGAAGTGTAGAAAGGTCTTGGCAGCTCTGGTTCGCTGGCCCTGACGCTAGCAGTCATCTATGGGTTGCTGACCGCTGCAGCTCATGCACTGCTCAGCATCTTGATCCCTGATATTGTTGATTTAATTCAGTATTCTAAAGACCATAATGAAAAATGCCTATAGGATCTTAAGGGTTAAGTAAAAAGCATACCAAAACTCTAGCAAGGTTGAATTCTTACCTTAAGGGGAATATCTGTATACTCCATTAGGAACATTTTTAGCTGGCTGATACAGATTCGTAAATCCCCGTCTGTAAACTCATATGGGATGTTGAAACCAAGAGCACCAAATTTTCTCCTTTCAATGACAACACCGTGGAATAGGCACAATGAGAGGAGCAGGTGTTTGAATTCTGCTACCTGAAATACAGAATAGTGTACTGAATTTTGAATAGGAATTTATTAGTTGAATGCACAGTAAACACTTCGATAGCACATTATTTGATTAGTAACTGAAAACAAGTGAAAAAGTTGCCCAATTTACTCACAATAATGATATTAGTAACTCCTGTATTGCATTGATGTCAGCATGAATAGCTTGATTGATTGATTAACTGATTGATTGATTGATTGATTGATTCCCCTGTTTGTTCCAAGTGAAGCCCCCACTTTAGCTGACCCCTTTACAGAAAGCCTGTTTCAGAGCATTTGCAGTGGCTGTTTCAATAGAAAATAGAAATGGTTTTGTATGGTGTGGTTGCTATCCCCATACACATCCATCTTTATTTGTCACTTAATAAATGCTTGGAAGGTTACAGTGGTTCTGTTGTTTTTAACCTAGGTACTATTCAGAAGGGCAGCTATTCATCCTTACACACTCACAAAGGTAAGAGTTGCAACCATTTTAGATGGGTCACCAAAGATGCTGCACAGTGAATAGGTTAACAGCAGCTAGCGGCTCATAGCTGACTGTTTGCATCAGGGTCAGCCAACCAGAGCTGACTAAGACTCTATTCTGTATCCAAGCAGTGGCCCTAGAAACATGCTGCACTAGTTTATTGCTAGTATGCACTAAATTATTAATGGGAGATTTCAACTATCCAGAAATAAAATGGGATATGGCAGAAGCACTTGTAGAGTCAAAACCTTTTGTTACGTGCATAACTGACAATTTTTTAATTCAACATGTAGAAGCAGCCACCAGAGGCAAAAACATACTCGACCTAGTTTTTACCACAGAGGAAAATATGATTGAAAACGTTACCGTTGGGGAACTGTTTGGCTCAAGTGACCATCAAATCATCCGTTGGGATCTTATTGCAGGGAAAGAAGTAAACATAAACACGCGAACATACGACTACTCTAAGACAGATGTTAAGAGGATGAAAGAGGCAGCGAACCACATAATCTGGAAAGATATTATTGTAGGAACAGATGTTGAACAGGAGTGGGAAAGTTTTAAAACAGTTCTAGAAACGCTAAAAGAGGAATGTGTTCCATGTAGGGAGGTAAACCCCAAGCGTAAAAAGTGGATAACTAGATTTGTAGTGAAATGTAGAAGAGCAAAAAATAAAGCATGGCAAAAATATATAGAGGCAGGTAAATCAAAAGAAACATATGTAAAATATTTGGACAAGCAGAACATATCTCAGAAAGCGAATAAAACAGCAAAAATAGACTTTGAAAAAAAACTTGCTCAGAGGATCAAGACTGACAGTAAAAGCTTCTTTTCTTATGTTAGAAATAAACAAAGAACGAAAGACAAAGTAGGCCCTCTCATAGACAGTACAGGGAAAATAATAAGTGAGAATAGGGAGGCTGCTAATCTGCTTAATCAGTACTTTGGCACAGTCTTCACAAAGGAGGACTGCTCCGAGATCCCAGAGCCTATAGATATTTTTCAAAGAGACATGGATACAGCGGGATTAAGATCAATCTGTATTACAGAGGAAATGGTTTTTAAAAAATTGGAGGGGTTGAAAGTGAATAAATGTCCAGGTCAAGATGGTATTCACCCAAAATTGCTGTATGAAATTAGAAACCAACTAGCAAAACCATTGGCTATATTATGTTCTCAATCACTTACAAAAGGGATTGTTCCACGGGATTGGAAAGATGCAGGAGTGATCCCCTTATTCAAAAAAGGCAAAAAATCAGATCCGGCAAATTATAGACCGGTGAGTTTAACGAGCATAGTCTGTAAATTGTTAGAGTCAATAATCAAAGAAAACATTGTAATGCATTTAGAAATTTAATCTAATTAGAAATAGTCAGCATGGGTTTACTAGAGGGAGATCATGCTTAACAAATCTATTAGAATTCATGGAGGAGGTTACTAAAATCATAGATAAAGGGGAGCCAGTGGATGTTATTTATCTAGACTTTGCAAAGGCCTTTGATAGAGTACCTCATCAAAGATTATTTCGAAAGTTAAAATCACATGGAATAGGTGGGGAAGTTGCCAAATGGATTGAAAATTGGTTAACAGGAAGAAGGCAGAGGGTGGGCATAAATAAGGAGTACTCTGAGTGGAGTGAAGTGAAAAGTGGTGTGCCACAGGGCTCGGTTTTGGGACCAATTTTGTTCTTGATATATATAAATGATTTGGACATTGATATGAGATCCATGATTGCAAAATTTGCTGATGACACAAAACTATGCAGTAGTGTCTCATCTAAAGCGGAAGTGGATATATTGATGTCGGATTTAGATAACATTCGAGAATGGTCTGTAAGCTGGCAAATGGAGTTTAATGTAGATAAATGTACAGTCATCCACATGGGTAGATCCAATATGGAACATAAATACAGAATGGGAGAAAACAATATTAGAAAGATAGATAAGGAAAGGGACCTAGGGGTTATAATAGATCATACAGGAAAGGTGAGTGAGCAAGTTAAGGTAGCAGTGAAAAAGGCAAATGCAATGTTAGGTATGATAAAAAGAAATATTAAACATAGGAGCAAGGAAGTGATCGTCAAACTGTATAAAGCTTTAGTTAGACCTAGATTGGAGTACTGTGTACAGGTGTGGAGTCCTTATCATAGAGGAGACATAAACATGCTAGAAAGAATACAAAAAAGAGCGACAAAGATGATAGTTGGATTCCAGAATTACAGTTATGAGGAACGACTCAGAAAAACGGGCCTACAGTGTCTCGAAGAGAGAAGAATTCGTGGTGACTTAATACAGGTTTATAAGATGATCAGAGGAATCGATAAATTAGACTATAACAAGTTTTTTAAAATACAGCCACCTACAATAACACGAGGGCATAGCTACAAGCTGATTAAAGAGAGGTCCAGGTTAGATATTAGGAAATATTTTTTTAGTCAGAGAGTGGTGTCTGCTTGGAATGCATTGCCAGGGGAGGTGGTGGAGGCAGGGACAGTTAATGCGTTTAAGAATAAACTGGATGCGCATAGATTTTAGAGCAAGGTGATGTAAATGTAACTGGTTGTATACAGACTCTGCAGGGTCTTCTAAACCAGTATAAAGACGTTAAGTTAAGTTAAGTTAGTGTAGTCAAGCTAAGAGAATAGGGAACGCAGTAGGAAGACAAACCTCGCACCCAAAAAAACCAGTTGAAATCGAATGTGTCAGTC
Organism: Ariolimax columbianus; assembly: GCA_036924085.1. NCBI lineage: Eukaryota > Metazoa > Mollusca > Gastropoda > Stylommatophora > Arionidae > Ariolimax > Ariolimax columbianus. The sequence goes on from JAVGWX010000011.1 coordinate 17,911,870, forward strand.
AAAAGGCACAAATATCACAGCCTCTCTGTAAACTATGATACAACATCATAATGTTCTTTTCAGGATGAATGCCGAAGAAGATGAAGATGAAGTATCAGAGCATTTGCAGTGGCAATGTCAATAGAAATGGTTTTGTATGGTGAGGTTGCTATCCCCATGCACATCCATCTTTAGTTGTCATTTAATAAATGCTTGGAAGGTTACAGTGGTTCTGTTGTTTTTAACCTAGGTACTATTCAGAAGGGCAGCTAATCATCCTTACACACTCACAAAGGTAAGAGTTGCAACCATTTTAGATGGGTCACCAAAGATGCTGCACAGTGAATAGGTTAACAGCAGCTAGCGACTCATAGCTGACTGTTTGCATCAGGGTCAGCCAACCAGAGCTGACTAAGACCCTATTCCGTATCCAAGCAGTGGCCCTAGAAACATGCTGCACTAGTGTAGTCAAGCTAAGAGAATAGGGAACGCAGTAGGAAGACAAACCTCGCACCCAAAAAAAACCAGTAGAAATCGAATGTGTCAGTCAAAAGGCACAAATATCACAGCCTCTCTGTAAACTATGATACAACATCATAATGTAGCTGGTAGTTTCAAAAAGTGACATTAGGTGGCAGCAACATCCAACTTTAGGTGTCGCATACACGTGCGCAGCTCAGATATAAAATGGCATCCGTGCTCACAGAGTGTATAATCAAAGAACATTGTGCTGTTTTTTTATTTGCTTTAGGCAAAATGACTTTCTGCAAAGGATTTTAATAAAGAAATGCTTCCTGTGAAGTTCTGTTGATACTTTAGGATGCAATTTGAAGAAAATGTCCAACCCTTCTGACTAGAGGAGTACTACTCCATCATGACAATGCCAGACCACATACAGCTCGATTAATACAGGAGAAACTTGCCCAACTATAGTGGAAACTTTTTGAACATTCACCTTACAGTCATAACTTAACCCTCATGCAATTTTCACCTGTTTGATGCACTAAAAACCATCCTTGGCAGAAGATATTTTACAAATAACAAAGTAGTTGAACATTGATTACCAAAGACTTCTTTGCTGCAGGTCTCGGTGCACCGATAAAGTGATGGGATAAGTGTATTAATTTTTGTTGAAATTATGTTGAGAAATAAGGGACAATGGAAATGTAATAATAGATGGTTTTCAAGTTTGTATCGTATTTAGTTTTTAATAGCCATTTATAAATGTTTTACTTAATTGCCCTTGCACTTGTATTTCAAATCCCTAATATTTAGATGGCAACTATCAACCACTAGGATTTTTTCAAACTATCGCTTAAAACATAATCTGATAAAAAATTGGCCATGATCACTCCACTATAAAAAGAAGGTTAAAGTTGGAACAATAAAAAAGTCTTGATCTCAAAAGGTAGTATCTGATATAGAACAATCTTTTTATTTCAAACACATACTTTGTTGCCACACTGATTTAAGAAATCATCTGTAAAACCCATGTAGGACCGTAATAAGTTGGCCTTGATTCCTTTTGGTGGCTCAACTGTCATCTTGGAACTGTTCTGTAGGATAAACACTGGAAACTTCTCACTTGGCATACTGGTCAACCATAGTCGGAAGTCACGGTGAACCTGCAAAAATGTTTTTACTAAATGAAGGTATTGACTGCAAAACAGCATTGTTTAGTGCTTGCAGTGTATTTTTGAAATTTTCTAAACTACATCACACCACTTCATATTGGCAAATTGCAACCTCAGATTTACAAATTCCAACCTCATATTAATACAGCAATAAACAGAAATATCTTGTGAAAGTAAAAAATAAATATAATAGCCTACAGTGGGAAGGTGCAACATGAAAGAGAAAGCCCAGATTTGAACATAAGCACTAATTTTGCACATTAATTTAACTTCATTCAGCACTTGATCCATTAATGTGAATTCATGCATACATTTGCTCGTTAATTTGACTCAAGCAGCCCTTGGTACATTAATTTGACTTCAGGCAACCCTTAGTCCATTAATTTGATTACATGCAACCCTTGGTCCATTAATTTGACTTCAGGCAGCCCTTAGTCCATTAATTTGATTACATGCAACCCTTGGTCCATTAATTTGACTTCATGCAGCCCTTAGTCCATTAATTTGATTACATGCAACCCTTGGTCCATTAATTTGACTTCAGGCAGCCCTTTTCTGTTAATTTGACTACATTCTGCCCATAGGTTGGTTGAGTTTGTGACTCCTAATTTACACTCTGAAGTTTCACAATTTGACATCACAAAACAGAAAAGTAAGCCTGACCTTGTCTGGATCTATATGCTCCACAAGTCCCTCCAATGGTGGCATGAAGCTGGGAGCTAAATGACAGTTTTGGAAGAAGACCCATTTGCCTCTCTCCATGGCTTCTCTCATCATAGCTTCAGCACGTGGACCCTATTAATGAAAAATTGCTCTATATACACAATACAAAGGATATAGCAAACAGAGGTTACACTATGTCTGTGCTAGGAACATAGCAAAAGTAGGTCACTTGTATCTTTTGTATTGTATACTATACATCTGAGCATCTGATTAGTAGTGGTAGAGCACTCACTTTTCACAGCAAAGGTGCAGGGTTCAAATAGGGACCTAGGGGTTATAATAGATCATACGCTACCAAAGATGGATGTGTCTGACCGAAAGGTGCAAACATCGCAATTAAGCTGTAAACTAGTGACACAACGCATTTCGTTCTCCGGACTTGGGATTTGTTTTACCAATTCAGTGGTTATTAATTATGTCCATGTTCATTTTACTTGGGACTTGTTTGACCATTTCTGTTATTTTTAATTATGTCCATGTGCATTGCATGCTTTGGGCATGACTGACCCTTTCTGTGGTTTTGAATTATGTCCATGTTCATTATACTTGGGATTTGTTTGACCCTTTCTCTGGTTTTAAGCTTAAGCGGAGTCCAAGAAGCTGAATAGCTAGTATAATTTTGAGAACTAATAAGACAATGTTAACTGAAATAAAAAAATGTTGCTCTATTGAACACTATTGCAAACATGATAGTGTTAACATACTATTTATTTTTAATATGTATTTGCAAATTAAAAAAGACAATGTTCAACTTTTCAACTAATTTTGTTCTTACCAGTGGCAAAACTCCTTGTCTGATGCTAATACATTTAAGCTTCATCTTATTTTGATTGTTTACTAAGATGCACCTCTTCTACCTTGGGCTACAGAGGTGTTCCTTTTTTTTTCTTGTGGCTAATAGTTTCTAAAGGATGGGGCAATTGGACCCACGCCAAACTCTACTTGCCTCTTATGACATGACTGGCATGTTAGAGTGCAACTACTCTAAACTTTGATTTCAGACCCCAGATAACACACAAGCTCATCTTACTTCTAAACATGCAAACAAATCTAAATATTTACCTGTCCCTGACCAAGAGAAATGACATTCAGCTTTTTAGCAAATCTCATTGTTTCAGCAAATTTATAAAGGTCGTTTGCTGGATCAGTGCCTTGTGACAGAACAAACACTAGAGGTGTAGTAGGGGATGAATCCTTGTAGACGAGGCCAAGGTCAGAGGTTTGGGGTTCAATGAACCTTTGACCCATGTTTTCAGCAACATAATCTTGCATTGCGTTGGTCACTTTATCTGGACGAAGTGCCTTGAGCACAATTATGGCCTGAAATTTGTCAAAATCCTGTTCCCACTGTCCTGGAAGTTTTTCCCTGAAGAAGACAGAGAATTAAAATTCCATGAAAAGTTCAGACAGATACATAAACTCTATTTGTGCAAAACATTTTTTTTATCAGTTATATTAGAGCCAATTCACATGTCGTTACCCATAATATTTAGTTGATAAAAACACATACACGTAATGGCCCAGTGATTGCACCAGGTCAAAAACAAAACAATACCTACATTTTGGCCTCAATGCTGAGTCAGGAACCCAAAAAAAAGAACAAAAACAACAAATACATTTTTAAAACAGTGTATGATGTCAAATAAGCGGTTTAAGCTCACCATCATTTTTGTGTCAGAAAGATGTGAGACATTTTGTATCAGGAAAGTGTGAGACATTCACGCCAGTTATGAAATGGAGTGGACTAAAACAGAAATGGTTAATATGGCTGTAAACAGGTTAAAAGCAGAGAAAACATGAACATATCACACACAAACAAACAGGAAAAAAAAATATGTTGTAAATGAATATCAAGACACACATATATACAATGATATGGGTACACAAATTATTGAATAAACAATAATAAGAAGCGAGAGAGGTTTATAAAGAAAAATAAATGGAAGGAAAAGAGAGCAGAAAAAGAATGGAAGCCTATGAAAACATATCTATGGATAAATTAGATTATAACAAGTTTTGTTAAATACAACCACCCACAAGCTTCAAATTAACAGAGAAGACCAGATTAGAAATTAGGAAATATTTTTTTAGTCAGAGAGTGGTGAATGCTAAGAATGCATTGCCACAGGAGGTAGTGTAGGCAGGGATAATTAATGCATTTAAGAATACATTGGATGCGCATTGCTGTTAGATCAAGGAAATGTAAATGAAACTGGTTGTATACAAACTCTGCAGAGTCTTCTAGACCAGTATAAAGACGTTAAGTTAAGTTATTTGGAATGTATTTCATCTTTATTATTATTACAGCATGTTTTATGGCAGTTTAGGTAATGAGGTGGGGGATCGACATGATCTCCCTAATAGTGAGCAACATGCAGTTTAAGTCAATCATAGGACAAATGTCTGGAGGACTCCGGTAAAACCTTTATCAGCACGCTCAAGATGTGAAAAAATCTTCTTCAACCTGTGCACACAAAAGAGTAAACTTGCTTATTGTGGATATTCAACAACAACAACATTTATTTCTTTGTAATTTTTACAGCTTTTCCAGATGTACTCGATACATGTCTGAAACTGTTTTCTACATGGGATTTTCCTTCAAGAATTTAGTTATAACAAATTGTGTGAATTAAATTATTTGTTTAAACTCTAGCTGTCTTAACGGCAGCTTTCAGACTTTAGGGCTCCAAAAACAACTACAAAACAAATCATTGAAAATATATTTTTCTGAAAATCTAATTTTTTGAGTGATCAACAATGCCAGTTTCTAATTCACTGTAAAAATTAGGTAATTGATATAATGTAACTCGCTCAGGTTAAAAACTTACAAAAATCAACTATTCATTTTTCATATTTTTAGAAGATTGTATGTTCATTAGTTAAACTTATACTTACTTATTAAGATCTTTTCATTTCTATCGCATGCTTCTAAATTTCATACACACATACAAAACAACATATAGTCGTATGCACTATTTCATGTAGTTCTTTTGGACTGGTGTATGGGTCTTCCTTTGGTTCCAGGTGATTGACATGCACTTCAAGAATGAGAAAAAGAAGAATCTTCCATATCTTCAGTGTGTTGATATCTAATGAAGACATCGCAAGTATGCTGACATATGCAGCAGCAGTGGTGAAACCAAAAATGGAAGGTATATATTGTTGCTCACACATGGACACAATAGAATAATGAAATGATTGTTTCAAAACATTATTACAAATATATTTCAAACTAAAAACACTATTTTTACAGCATCTGCTGGGAAACTTTATATAAGTGAGCAAAAACATGCAGCATGCAGGTGAGGAAATTTTTATTTCACCTTGATTGAAAAGCCTAGGCTTTACCAAGAGCAGCTGAATATTCCTATTTATATAACAATCAGTCTTATTAACCACACTATTAAGATCTTAGTTCTTAGTCAACCTGTACTTCTACATAGGCAGATGCCCTTGTGCAGGTCCCAGCTCTGGTATGAGGTGGAAGTAGCCGAGAGAAAGGTTTCCTGCTTAGCAGGCTAGGCTCGAGCAGCTTAATACTGCACTCTATTGGGAAAAGTACCACAGACGGTGGTTAACTATTGTGCGGGTCCATCTTATTAGGCTCAAACACTAAAGCAAAGTAGACTCGCAGCCCGTTAGGTGCCATCTATGCTGTTCTAAACAAACCACCTAACCATGGCCAGTGTTATGCCATGTCACTCAGTCACCTCTTATGACTTGCTCTCTGTGTGGCAGTGGTGCTATTCTTGTCCTTGTCATTCACAAAGACCGCGGCAGACCACTCGGGTAACACCATTAAAATACTGCTTAAAATTATAGAGGATAGAAATACACATAGAATCAACAACTAAGTTCAGGATGAATAATTTGGATGTTTACAGGAGAGAATTACACATAGAATCAACAACTAAGTTCAGGATGAAGGATTTGAATGTTTCGTAGTTCTGACCATAAACGATGCCGACTAGCAATCCCCAGGAGTTGCTTCGATGATTCTGCGGGCAGCTTCCGGGAAACCAAACTGTTTGGGTTCCGGGGGAAGTATGGTTGCAAAGCTGAAACTTAAAGGAATTGACGGAAGGGCACCACCAGGAGTGGAGCCTGCGGCTTAATTTGACTCAACTCGGCCAACACTGAAATGACTGACATGCCGAGACCACTTTCCTTGGGTCTAATATGAAACGAGTGCTGGGTTTAGACCCTCAGAAATCTGGGGTTATGCCCTCTGTGGCTCGGTTGGTCTGCTTTCAGTGTTTGATAAAGGAATTGACGGAAGAGCACTACCAGGAGTGGAGCCTGCGGCTTAAATTGACTTAACACGCCAATACTGTAGAATGACTGTCAAATCGAGAGCACCTTCGTGGGGTCTAATAGTGAACATGTGCTGGTATTAGACCCACGGAAGACAGGTCAGTCTCTTAACCCCCTAATGAAAGAGCGTCTGCTATGGTAATCTGGTCTTAACCCTGCAGAAATCACAGGTTCCAGAAACTTGGCCATTGACAAACTAAAAAGCCCTCTATTGATACGTCCGGTCTAACATTGAACGGGTGCTGGAAATAGACCCTCGGAAGACAGGTCAGTTTTACCCTACTAATGATAGGGCTTTGCTACGGTAATCCTGCTTAACTCGAGAGGAGCCGGAGACATTTGGTTCACGTACTAGGCTGATAAGCCAACGGCGCGAGGCTACAAGGTGAGGGATTACGGCCGAACGCCTCTAAGCCAAAATCCCGCCCAAAAGCTCAGCACGATTGCAAAGGGAGGCTTCAACATGGTGGGAACATGGGGCTCCCGCTCCAGCCCCGCCCGGTCGAGCCGCAGTATGAGGTTTCTGCCGTCCGCCGATCAAAGCGGACGGGAAGCTGCTCGATATCCACCCCATATGGCGATGAGGTATGAAACCATTTGTAGAAGACTTAGTTCTCGGTCGGGGTGCCCTAAGCAGTAGATCAGCTACCTCACTGCAAACTGCTGAGACTCAACCCTTGACCATGAGATATGTCCGCACACTAGGCGAACAACATCTCCGTGCAATGATCAGGTTTGTCCCCTGGTCAAATGCACTATTTCGAGAGGAATCACAGGTCGCTGACATTTGGTCCACGTGCTTGGCTGATAAGCTACCATCTGAGGGACTACGGCCGAACGCCTCTAAGCCAGAATCCCGCCCTAAATCTCAGCATCGATGAGATGGGAGGCTACGACATGGCTGGGGCTTGCGTCTCAGCCCGGCCCGGTCGAGCCGCAGAAATGCACCTGGTAAAATGCACTCCTGCCTCGCTCTTTGCCTCTGTCTGCTATCAGTCATCCCAATGGACGCAGAAGAGATGCAGTCCAGCGGACATTGTACCTCCTGCCCTATTGTGACAACCTCCCGGGTGGCAGGGAATGCTAGGCGGACCATCACTGCAGATGAGCCGAGAAAATAAAGGGAGCAAAGTGATACCTCACTTACATGCATATGTTACGTTTCTGGCAGGACGTGACGATCCTGGGACAAAGTCACACTGGACTGCCTCTCTTCCGGGATAGTACAAACTAGTACATAGTCCATCATATCATTGCCAAACCCTATAGACACGAGTAGAGAAGACTCGATAGTCCTGCAAGACAACTTCCTAAGAGAGACAACTCTGACCAAAAACAACTGCTGCCTTGCAGTCAGGCTGGGGACAGCCAAAGGCTAAGGAGGACAACCCTACAGAAACGCCTGTTGAAATCGGATGCACTGAGCCACAGGCTTAACAAAATAAAACAGTGCAACGTAAATATCGCTGTAAACAGCGTACGATGAAGAAGAAGAAGAAGAAGAATGTTTTCAGAAAAGCAGAATAAGAGAAGCAATACTCTGTTTATGGACCCTAACAGGAAGACATATAGAAGTACAGGCACTAATTATGCCTAGAAAACATGTAAGCAGACTCAAAAATACTCAGTAATCTTTAGTAGGAAGAAAATGCCATTTCAGATTTGGCAGACTTTACTCAACATGTATAGATGTATGTTGTTGTTGTAAATGCCCACAATGAGTAAGTTTATTCTTTTGTGTACCCTGAAAACAACATTAAGTGGTGGGTTGCAGTAGCTTTCCTCACATCCTGAGCATGCGATTGATGGTGGACCAGGGTCCATCAAGTGGTTGTGCTAGGCTTGGTTTCATCTGCGTATCACTCACTACTATGAGGATCACATCAATACCTCACCTCATTAGCCATGCTGCCATAAAGAACAGTTTATTTCCATGTAGACCTGCGTGGAAGTGAGGTCGGAGTCTTGGCCAGTATGTTTTACCTGACCCCGATAAACATGTCCAATCAATATGTTTTGCCTGTCTAGACTTTAGTCTTCTATCTTCAAATAAATGAATAAAATGTATTGATGTACTGATCAGATATCTTAGTCAGGTTTAGACAAAACATACTGGATAAGACCCTCACCTTGGCTTCCTAGTAGCCCTTCCTGGAAACGGGCTGTTTTCATTACAGCCTGGTTAATAAGGTGAGGGATCTACATGATCCTCGTAGCAGTAAGTGACATGCAGATGAAGCCAAGCATAGCCCAACCGTTTGGAGGACCGGTTCACCTTCATCGGCATGCTCGGGATGTGAAGGAAACTACGACAACCCACCACTTAACGTCCTTTTTCGGAGCGCACAAAAGAGTAATCCTACTAATTGTGGTCATTCAACAACAACAGTTAGAGGAAATGACAGAAGTCATTATCAGGGAAATATCAATAATTAATCTCATATATGCGAATAGGATCAAGATGCTGAGCAGCGGATGAGCTGCAGTGGTCAGCGACCCATAGCTGACTGTTAGCGCCAGTGCCAGCGAAACAATGCTGCCAAGACCCTTCTACACCTCCACGTAGTGATCCTGGATAACAGGCTGCAGCAAGGCAGACTGGCTAAGAAGAAGGGAACAAAGAGGGAATGCTAACCCGGTATTAAAAAAATGCTTGCTGAAGTCAGATGTGTTGGACCGAAAGGTGCAAATATCGCAGTCAAGCTGTAAACTACGACACAACGCATTCCGTTCTATAGATTACATTCTGCTACTTAAGCCCTTTTAGGGTTTGGTAGCGGGAGATTGAGAACGAACGAAGCCAAGCCAAGCCATGTATGTGAATGGCACAGTTCTGCTGACTGAAAGTTAGCACTGACTGCAGGAATTGTTAACTTAACTTAACGTCTTTATAATGGTTTAGAAGACCCTGCAGTCTGTATACAACCAGTTGTTGATTCAAGTTAAGAACAAATGTCAGGTGTATTGATTGGATATTAACAATTGAGAAAACTTAAACAATGATAATTAAAAAGTCGACTTTTCCAATTGCTCCTTTACAAGTAACTACAGAGAGAAACAACAAATTGACCTTAAAGAAGAAAGCAGATACTGTAAGTCTGGCATTCTTTCTGACAAAGGTCTTCTCCGTAGAGGAATTTTGAGTAAGCTTGAAAGTTAGAAGAGTTACCTGTGAGGTTCTGAGCTATCAAAAATTCTCTTGAATCCATCAAGATGGTTTTTGAAATCATCTGCAAATTTAGCAAATCTAGGAAGTGATGGTAGAGTCAAGATCTCATTCCAGGATCTTTCAGAAATCCACTCTGTTGCTGGATTTGGCAGCTCTTTGGGTTTGTAAGTGCCTCCAGCAATTAGAATCTTCCATTCACCCTGCAATTAGATTTTGTATTAAATACAGTAACTCCTAACTTTAAGGAACTATAATGTGAAGTCATGACAAAACTGCAGATAAAAAGTAAAAATAAAACAGACAGGGATGGAAAATATATATTACATAAACAAAACTGAACCATACCTACATATTCATTATCTACTCATAATGTAAGTAATTCGATGCCACATGCCTCTTGGAATGGCTTACAGATTTATCACTTATGGCCAGAAGCTAGTACCAGCAACAAGTTTGGTTTAGTTAGAAAACTAATATTTAAAAAAATACTAATTGCATCAAAATCTGATCCACATTTTTTTAAATACCACAGGCTATGATCTTGTGGACCTGGCAAACAAGACAGAGGCAAACTGAGGAGAAGGTGGATAGAGGACATTAAAAAAGTTCTGAGAATGACAGTGACAGAGGAGCGAGATCTGGTCAAAGATAATGAGTCTTTCAGATAGGCTTTTATGAGAGTGACATTCTGCAAAGGGCATGCTACATGATAATTATTCATGTATCAAATATGGAATATTGTTTCTAGAACTTTCTTTAACCTTTAAAGAATGCTTCTATTGCTCTTCCAGGAGACTCCTTAACACCATAAGAACACTAATATCCCTCACTGTACCCTCAACTAAATTTGTTTAGTTTTATCACATTTTATGTTACATTGTAAGGGAAATAGCTCATTGTATTTTAATTTGTAAAACCAGTGAAGCGTGTTTGTTAAACTGGTTACAAAATTCATGCCTGTAAGTGTTAAACAAAAAAAACCTCACTGAGCAAGCTTTTGGTCTGAGTGAATAATGAAGTGTGCTATGCAATGAATTGGAAGCTTCTACCCTGGAGGATCTAACCTATCCTGTTAATGACCTCTTTGGGCACACTCTGAGTATGGTAGTGCATTTAACAGGCAACAAACAGATTCTAATCTTTGTGAGAATCCTGGGGTACCTTACTAAGGAAGAAATAATTCTATCACTGCCCCTCCATGCATGTTGTAGCAGGCAATGAAAGAGTGTTGAGCATGTTCTTTAGCAGCCTCTTAATGTAAAACAAATTACTACAGAAACCACAATTATAAAAGCCTATAAAGTGCACAGTTATATGCCTCCCATGCAATGCCATCTACAAGTGGTGGTCTTATGCTTCATAAGAATCAAAATTAAAAAGGAACGATATCTAAGTTATCTATTGTGTGCTGATATGATCATCATCATCAGGTGCCTTGTCAGTTTGTGTTGGCGATCATGGACCTCCACCCCCTTCTATAATGTGTGTCGTTTACCAACTCTGTTGTTGATTGTCGCATGTGCCATTCTCTTAGGCTGTCTAACATCTTCTCTCTCTGCCTTCCTCTGTCTCTCTTCCCTGCTATCTTTCTAGTTGTCACACACAACCTGTTCTAAACAGCCTCTTCTCATAACATGTCCCCAAAAAATTGACTACCTTGTTCTGATCTTTGCAATAAGTTGTCTTTGTGTTTGTGCCTCTTCAAATACTGTATCATTAATCTTCCTTGCAATCCATTGGATCCGCAGCATTCTTCTGTAAAACCATCTCCATTGCTTCCAAAGATCTATGTGCGTGCTTGCTGATTGTCCATGATTCAGTACTGGTAGGTCTGGCTACAGGGCAAGGTGGATAGAGAGGTGGTTAGATGACATTTGAGTGATTGTGCAGTGACAAGGGCTCACACTGACCGACGTGACACACTTGGCGCAAGATAGACGACTTAAGCTCCCCATGACGTTAAACAGCACAAGTGGATAGAAAACTAACTAAACTAACTAACTAACTAACATTACCATAATTTCTCCTTTAACTGTTATCACATACCAAATCAATGATTCCTTCATGCATCTGAATTCTCACACACAGCAGAAAGGCAAATAGGAGTTTGTGCTTCTCAAAAAGACTGCGACACACATTTGAGTACAAGCTAAAGGTGAAGAAGTTGTTGATGTTCTTGATACGCTGAGGAATGTTATCTGAGGTAGAAAAATAGTATTCATTATTTAGTTATTTCTGTCAATGTTTAGTAGTGAAATATTTAGTTATTTCAGTCATTGTTGAGTAGTGAATATTGAGTTTTTTCATTCATTGTTGAGTAGTAAAATATTGAGTTTTTTATTCATTGTTGAGTAGTGAATATTTAGTTTTTTCATTCATTGTTGAGTAGTGAATATTGAGTTTTTTCATTCATTGTTGAGTAGTGAATATTGAGTTTTTTCATTCATTGTTGAGTAGTGAATATTGAGTTTTTAAATTCATTGTTGAGTAGTGAATATTGAGTTTTTTTCATTCATTGTTGAGTAGTAAAATATTTAGTTATTTCTGTCAATGTTGAGTAGTGAAATATTTTTGTTTTTCTTTGCTTGATATTCAAGTGAAAAAGTGAATGAATGAATATTCTTTGATTTTTTTTACTTTTTCCATCCACTTGTGCATTTAATATCACAGGAAACTGAAGTCACCTTTCTTGGACTAAATGTGTTTCGTCAGTTGTTTGAAACCTGTGTTGTTGTAGTATTTCTTTTATGTCATCTACCACATGATCTTCTGTATGCCTTGTAAGCAAATATTCTTGTTTTATACGCATGCATAGTAGTTGATCAAGTCACATTCTCATGAGATGACTGAACCATGATATTTTTTGTTTTAAAATGTATTCAGTACAAGGGGTAGTTCTTACAAGATTTATAATTACATCCTGTGGTAATGCATTCCAAGCAATCAGTGTTAATCCCAAAGTCACACAACTTAATCTAACTATTATTTTTCACTGCTGCAATATGAAATACATTGAGGTGACTGGCCTTTAACCTCCTGCTCACTTTTGCTAACACCTCAATGACTTATTTAAAAACTGCAGCTTTCCCATCACCAACCACTTCAATAGTCCAGGGCACAGGGGGAGGACTTATATCAGGGTGACTCACTTTGTCTCCTGCTCCTTTGTTGATCGACCCCAGTTCAGCTGGAGAATCATTCAACTTTTCATATCATTAAAATATAATCTATACCCTCGTGTATGCTCCCCTGTATATTTCTCTCTTTCATCTTGTCTTTTTTCTGTAAAAAAGGTAAAGGTCAGTCCCATGGCAACAATTGCCGTCGAGGATGAAGATAACTCTTCATATATTAAGTCGCAGCCTATGTAAGGTGGGCTGGCCTGTTCCCTTCCTTGCTGCTCCTACCTTTCCCAACTCATATGCCAGGTACCCATTTACAGCTGGGTTGACTGGTAAAGTGGTCGTACCATGCACGAACTACGGCTCGGATTTATTTCTATCCACCCATGATGTAGAAATCTGGCACACTATTTCCTATCCCTGTAATCCTTTTCTATATATAACTCTCATTATATTTCTACATTAATTTCTCCATTATTTTTCTTCTGCGTTTGCTGTCAATCTCTCACTACCAAACCCTAAACAGGGCTTTGCAAGCAGCAGGATGTAGTCCGGAGAACGGAATGTGTTGTGTTGATAGTTTACAGCTTGACTGCAGGATTTGTACCTTTCGTTCTGACACATCCATCTTCAGTAGCACTCTGTTCTTATATGGCTTGGCTTGGTTTCGTTCGTTCTCAATCTCCTGCTACCAAACCCTGAAAGGGCTGAAGTAGCAGAATGTAGTCCAGAGAACGGAAAGCGTTGTGTCGTAGTTTACAGCTTGACTGCGATATTTGCACCTTTTGGTCCAACACATCCGACTTCAATAAGCATTTTTTCGAGTATTGGGTTAGCATTTCCCCTTCGCTCCCTTCTCCTTAGCCAGTCTACCCTGTTGCAGCCTGTTATCCAGGATCACCGCGTGGAGGTGTAGAAGGGACTTGACAGCTCTGAATCGCTGGCCCTGATGCTAGCAGTCAGCTATGGGTCGCTGACCACTGCAGCTCATCCGCTGCTCAGCATCTTGATCCCTGTTCTAATATATGTATATGTGTGTGTGTGTTAATATATGTGATAAAGCCAAGAATAGACCCACTGTTGCAGTGACAACATGTCATAAGAAGCGACTAATATTATAGGCTAACCCCTACAGGGTTTGCACACACTGCGCAATTCACACAGGCCAAAAAGCTGCCAAGTTGAGAAGCCTTGGTAGTTAGAAATAAATTTATAAATAGAGCAGCTCATTTGCCATACAGGAATAAAGGGTGAATAACTCACATTCCAAGTGATTGTTCATATGGAGATAAAACAGGAAGGACAATAATGAAATGATTACCTGCCCTTTCTGCCTGGGAAATTCCTCCTAAGAAGATAGTGATGAACCATTCAAGAGAGTACTGATACATGGGGTCAATATTAGCCATGTCAGCTACACAGAAGAACAGAATCTGGGTATTGATAGCCACAGGAATGTACTGACTTCTGGTCTGGTCGATATCTTTTTCTGTTTGTTCTGCAACAAGCACTTTGGCCTATAGGAATAACATAAGAAAGATCAGTATAATTGCCAATACAAATGCTTTCAAAGTCAGACATTTGATTTATATTTATGTTTGCAATAAGTCTTATCAGTGGAAATAAGAAATATAGTACATTATGAAATACATTGGGAAAACACATTATGACAACCCAGTAGGACACAAAGTAGGGACCAAAAGACAAAACAAGCACCTATTACATACAGAATAGAATCAAGAAGCTAGTCGATGAGATTGTTGGGTACAGGTTTCCTGACTATGGGGGCATGAGTTCAAGACAAGGTTTTTCTAGCAGAGGAAGGCTAGAAACATGAGAGACACAAGAGATAGATTCATTCATATATCTTGGTAGCGATATAGACAGGACAGGAGGTACAGATAAAGATATCAAATTAGGAATACAAAAGGCGAGAAGGGCTTTCATTGCTTTACGGAATTCGTGGAAATTAAAAAAAATTAAATCCACCACAAAAATACAGTTCTTAAACTCCGATGTCATGTCTATCCTATTACATGGCTCTGTGACTTGGAGACCAAAGAAAAGTACAACTGAAAAGGTCTAAGCTTTTATCAATGGATGCTTGCGACAAATTGAGGGAATAAAATGGTATGATAAAGTCACTAATATAGAACTGTGGGAAAGAACAAGACAGATGCCAGTGGGGCTAGGTGTAAAGAGAAGACATTGGCAATGGATAGAACACACATTACGGAAATCAGCTGACAGCATTACAAACCAGTCACTATTCTCAAATCCTCAGGGCAAGAGAAGTAGAAGCAGATCTAGACACTCATGGAGACGGGATGTCAAGACAAATTACAAAATGTAGGAAAGACTTGGGCAGAGCTGGACATGATTGCTCATACGACAATAAGCCTTGGCGAGTATTTGTTGAGGACCTATGCTCAAACAGGGAATTGAAAGATATTGACTGATTGATTAAATTGCATCATTCTGAAGTGAATCATGGACAATCAGTAAGCAAAACATTACAACAAATTAACACAAAGATGTGGTTTCATTGCAGAAATATTATGAAAATCATGAGCATTTAAGAAGACGAAAAAAAATGTGCTTAGAAAGGTCAATGCACAGTGTAGTTTACATTATACATATTTTTAAAAATAACTTAACTATTGAAGAGTGAGTATGAGTGGTATGCTGCCAAATGGAGAGATGTGTGGCCAACCCTTGTGAACCTAAATATTTTTCTATTGAAAATAAAAATGAAAGCCTAATCTGTACACCGCATGGCAGCTGCATGGAAAAGTTCCCTTTATTTCTCAATAATGAAAATAACCCTAATTATATTTTTTGAAATATGAAAATTATACTATGACAACAAGCAAAATTTCAGGGGTAATGGACAGAAACAAGAGGACGGTGGTCTTGAGGTAAGGTGTCTAAAAATTCCTTGGCAGTTGGAAATCGAAAAGAGTGGGCTTAATGGCCGCTGTCCGGACAAAATTCAAATTAAAAATCTACCCAAGTTATTTATACCTTTCCCCAGGTGGTTTGTTAAGAGCAGCTATGCAGTGTATGGTGACAAAAGTGTGTAGAAGACAACAGTGAAGAACTGGACAACGATGTTTAAAGAAGGATGTGAGTTTAGGAAAGATCTTCTGACGCAACAATATGCGCCTGACCTGGTCTTGTGAGATCTTTCATTAACTCATCTCCTTCTTTAAACATCATTGTCCAGTTCTTCATTGTTGTTTTTGACACACTTTTGTCACCATACACTGCCTGCATTCTGTGATGAATGTGAACTGGTCGACATCCTTCAGCTTTTAAAAACCGGCAAGAGGATAATGAAATTTTGTAAGCTTGACTGTTGTTATGTGCTATTTACACCAGAAGTGATATCATCATGCTCATTGTACATATGTTCACTTGGTGCAGTTCAGTCCGGTTTCATTTGAACATGCCTCGAATATCAACTAATGTCTATCCATTTTCCATCTAACATGTTTATTTCTATATCTTCTCTTTTTCTCCCACTCAGGATGTGAGAAAAGTTACTGCAACCCACCACTTAACGCCCTTTTCAGGGTGTACAAAGGAGTAATCTTACTCATTGTGGGTTGTCAACAACAACATCAACAAAAGTTCATTTGGATACTCAAGAATTTGTAGAAGATGGTGCTTGTAAACAAGTATTTCCTAGGGCAAAAGAAGTACTGCAAAATGTCCCTAAAAATATCTCTGACATGCTTCAACGTCAATGTAAACTCATGGGAGTACATAGCACAGGACTCCCAGGCATGGCATAGAACCATCACCATCATTGGAAGTGCTTCTACAAGAATGCCGACTCTAATGGGAACTGAGATACCGGATCTGACCAGAGGGTACAGAGCTGAATCAAAAGCTATGGGGCAGCCGTTCCAACCTCGTGAAGACTACAGACGTCATCATTGCAACTGACCAAAAAGATCCTGAACGCAAAGAAAAAGAAAAAGGTGAGGAACACCAGATCTACAATGCTCAGAGAGAATGTACTGTGCGAAAAGAAAAAACAATTGACACTCACATGTCCAACTTGACTTATGGTTAAGGAAGGAAAAGGCAGCAAAGAAGAGAACTGGCCACCTCATCTCAAACGCTGTGGCTTAGTATACTGAAGTCTCTAACCCTTCATTCCTGACCAGGGGTTAAGTCTACTGAAGGACTGCTTTTATGTCCAACCTTGGACTTTATATGTTGCATAAATGGAATGAGATTTTGTGGTTTAATTCAACTACACAGCCATCTCTGGACTCACCTGTGAAGTCCAACACAGCATGCTGACTGCTGCTGTCATCAGTGCTTGCAATGAACTGCTACCATTTTATTTTAAATAGGGATGATGTAGGCCAACAGAAATCAATGGCATAGCGTAGCATTTAGTGGCATGATCCACAAACAAAACTTGTATGTGTTCGTATTCATAAACCAGCAAAATCATATTTCTATAGGAAGTGAATCCATAAAAAAATCTGTCCTAATGTCAGATGTACTGAGCAATTAGGCCAAAAATATCAGTACAACACGCTTCCTTAGAAATCAAAGTGACAGAGGAAAATTCATGTTTTCACTTTTCAAAAGATATATTTGATGCTATCAACAATCTTCAAGAATGTAATGTACTCAAAAATATTCTGGTAACATTTATGTACTCATGCATTAAAATGAAAAAGCTCTTTATGTACCCACAATCGAGAGACTAATATTTTCTTACCAAATGATTAGTTTATTTTATTTTATTTTTTTTCTTGTTTTTGTAGGTAACAATTTGTTTCTAAAACAGAGATGCTGGTTAGTCTGATTGTATCAATTGACCACAGTGAAAGAGTAACAAACAGCAAACAATTTTACACTTGCCTTGATCTCTTGAGATTTATTTTTAGAATCAGCAAGAACTTGAATAAGGTTGATGTCATCCACTGGACTGCCCTCTGAGGCACTAAGACGAAGTAGAATGCGGTCTTCAATCTCCTTTAACTCTTGTTTCATCTTGGCATTGCTAACAATCAGTTGATTCTTGGCTTCCTCCAAGTCAGGACGCTCTTCAGCTACTGCAATACCCAGCAGTTGATCCTCCAGGCCACTACACAAATACAGTCCACCAGTGATTACAGAATTGTTTATGAACAAGAAAACAAGAAACAAATAATATGAACAGAATGTTATAGAGATGAAAGGCATTCATTTTTTAATTTCCTCTTTGTTTCCACTTTCATTGGAACACAGTAGTAGATAAGCCAACCTAAAAGATATTGTACAAATAAAGCTTTAAAACAAAACGGCTCATGTAAAATGTGATTTCAGAAACTAAAGCAGTAAGAGTTTTCCGTTCACTTGTGCCGTGATGTGTTGCGGGTACGGTAAAACATCTCTTTGGACAATTGTGTACTGTCTACCATCATAAGCACATGCTACTGTAGGATAGTCCTGATACCATCCACCTATTTACTACATGGTCAACCTCAAGACCTGAAGATCAAACCTCTTGTATTACAAGCTCACAGCAGAAGTTCTTAAGGTTGCATGGGGATGAGATGATTGAACCATCACAATTTCTGCTCAGAAATGTAGTCAACACAAGGGGCAGTTCCACCATAGTTCTGATGTCCTCATGTATCATCCTATCTCTCCTGGTGACAATATAACCTTCCAAAGACATCTAATTTTCCTTGTATAAATCTTCTGTTCAATGCCTTGGATAATGACTGCATCTTCTTCTTCTTCTTCTTCATCGTACGCAGTCAGACAGTAACCATTATTTTTTCGAAAAAAGCAGCCGTCATCCTGAGGCTGTCGACGCTGCCATAGAGCTTGTCTAGTGTTGCCACTGGTGATGGCCACATCTGCTCTCTCTGATCCTCGTATGTCGGGCAGTTTTGCAGCAAATGCTCAGCGGTCATTTTCCCGGTACCACATGGGCATTCGTCAGTGCCACCTATCTTCAATTTGTTGAATAGGTGGTACCTGAGTCTATTGTGGCCAGTGCGAAGTCTGAAGACCACGACCTGCTCTTTTCTGTTCAACTGGTAATAGACATCGTTTTTGGTGTAGCCAGTATGTTCGGTTTCCCATTTGGTCATGTATCTAGCTCTAATAAGCCGTTTTGACTCTTCGTATGTCATACTAGTATCAGGTTGTGGTAGTTTTGCACCTTCTTTTGCCAGTCTGTCTGCCTCCTCGTTGCCTTGGATGTTGCAGTGAGATGGGACTCACTGCACCACTACTCTTTTTGGTGCGGCCTCCTGGCATAGTTGACAGAGTACTGCTCTTAAATCATTAAGTTCAGTATTTTTCTGGCTTTTCAGTGCTGTGACTACGGCCAGTGCATCTGTAAGCAGGACTATATGGCTTTCATTCCTTTTACCTGTCACCATTTCTTCCACTGCCGCCCTCAGTGCCTCTGCCTCCGCTCTGAAATTGCTTGTGTATTTTCCAGTAGCGAATGACAGTGTTCTTTTTCTGCCATTTGGTAGGCTCAGGAATGCTCCTGCTCCTCCGTACTGTGTTGTATTTGTTACGGAACCGTCGGTTAATGCATGGGTCCAGTCCATGTTTGGGTAGTTTTCCATAATGTAACTCAGGGTAGTATCTCTTCTTTCTTTTTCAGACTGGCAGTTTTTGTTTCTAATACCTGGTATATTTTCTACCACCTCTGGAAATAAATGCTGCCTCCAGGTAGGTTTTCGTACAGTAGGGATGGGCTTTGGTGTTGTTAGTGCGTTCATGGGGTTTTCGTGCATCTTTGCTTTGGCTATTTCTGCAAAGTTTCTTTGCTTTAGTTTCCCACTTCCGAAATTGGAACTGACTGCATCTGACACTGGCAACAAATAGCCATAATAAATAAACTGGTCACTAGTTGTTTCTTATGTAGCAAAGCAAATGTTAAGTGTTAAAACTTTTTCTTCTTTTGTTGTCTACTGAGTTGTAGCCCAGCGTTGGAGTATGTATTTGTGTTTCACCTTTCTCTTGGCCCGAGTAACATTTTTCCACATTTAACGGCAGGTCTTGTTTATGCTGTCTACCCACCTTTTCCACGGTCTACCTCTGGCCCTTCTTCCTGATGTTCTATTGTAGAGGGTTGCAGGAACAATGTGGTCTGCTTGCACTCTCATAATGTGGCCAAACTAATTCATTCTCTGTTACTTGACGTATTGTAAGCAAGGAATTGTTCCAACCTTCTCCCGAATACTCATATTTGTGATTCTGTCTCTTCTGGTTTTGTTAGTGACCTTTCGTATGCACTGCATTTCACAGGTGGCTAACTTTAGTTCCAGGGCCCTATTTAATGCCCACGTTTGGCACTAGTAGCACAGGGTTGGGATGAAGATACTATTTATCATTTACTTTTTTGCTTGGAGGTCAATCTTTGGGTGTCTTAGTATTTGAGACAGCGTGTATGTGACAGTATTTGTCCTCTGCACTCTCGTCGCTCTCTGTCAAGTCTGCCGTCCTCAGTAAAAACACTACCCAAATACATAAACTCTTTTACCTTCTTTATTTTTGTTTAAACAGTGGTGACACATTTCTCTATCAATTCTCAGACAACTGTAAAAATACAACCCAGCTAGCAGAACTCATGAACCTGCTTAATTGTGATGTTGTTGACACTAAAACTGAATAGACAAATATTCAAGCATATTTTAAATGTTTTATTGACATTGCATTAAAATGTGCTAGTCTTCTTTTATGTACACTATATAAACAATGTAAGGTCATGAAACATATGACATCGCTGACATATTTTTATTTTACTTGTAAAGAAATCAGATATAAGAATCAGATTCTCTACTATCAGCTAATGCATTTTAAAAATTCAGTGGTTATGAAAATGCATCATCGAGGAAAAATTAACAAGGCAGCATATGTTATATTTTCACAACAGCAGAACCTCCTGTTCTTGTATTTGATCATTAATTATTATCTGTAGAGCAGATTTCTTAAACAATTAGTTAATTACCAGTTTATTTCACTCCATGGATACCAAAAATACTGTGAGCATCCAATCTATTTTGTGATGCGTCAACTGACTCTGCCTCCTTCGGCAATGCATTCCAAGAATTCACCACTCTCTGACTAAAAAAATATTTCCTAATATCTAATCTAGACCTATCTTTAAATAATTTGTAACTGTGCCCTCTTGTTCTTGTAGCCAGTTGTACTTTGAAAAACTTGGTATAGTCTAATTTATCCTTTCCATTTATTAATTTATACACTTGTATTAAGTCACCTCGAATTCTTCTCTGTTCTAAAAATGCATTAGCTGATAGAGAATCCGATTCTTATGTCTGATTTCTTTACAAGTAAAATAAAAATATGTCAGCGATGTCATATGTTTCATGACCTTACATTGTTTATATAGTGTACATAAAAGAAAACTAGCACATTTTAATGCAATGTCAATAAAACATTTAATTATGGAATATTTTATTGGAATCATGAACAAAAACTAAGCACAGAACGGTGCAGACTAACCTGGGAGAGAGAGTGAAGTTGACGAGTGTAACCTTAGTTGATACTTCGGGTGTGTAATGTGGGTTAGGCAGTTTTGTTGTCATGTAGAACTTAAAGTCGTCATGGTATGGAATGACAGAATCTCCGATCTTGATCACGGAACTGCCTTGTAGCTTGTATGTCTGATTGATTGAAAATTGTTTAAAGTAAAGTTAGTTCCATAGCAGATACTTAACCATATGGATTCTGAGTCCCTTCTTCTCCTTGTCCCTTCTTTACCCTAGAGTATAAGGCAAGAATTATAGTTGGCCTCTATCAAAGCACTTTGTGTGCTTTTACAGTGGTGGTTTCTTTAGCAATATGTTTGACATTATGAGATTGCTAGTCTTGTACACAATTTTCTTTGGTGGTCTTTTATGACATGCATGTAGGTGGTCTCAAATCTCATGACCTCAGACCCGCCTTTCAGGCTATGTAGGTGCAGTGGCCATATTATTTCCTCCCCAGTTTGTGGCCTCAGGATCCACTCTAGAAGCACCTCCTTGGTACGAAGGAAAGAATAAAACATTTGCACCTCCATGGATGTCTAAAGAAAGTTGTGCAAGAGATTAACAACCTCACCATGTAGATCACCATTCTTCACCTCAAGACAGGGCACAACTGTCTGAATAAACACTTGTACAAGCTTCGACCATCTATTTCACCCTTGTGCATGTGGACTAAATAAATAAACTCCTGAGACTGTATTACAGGACTGGGTTCTTGTGCGTTAATTCACCCCATCTGAAATGTTATTGCCATTCAATGACCACATGGGTTTCTGTACACAAATAATTATAAGTGTCTAGCTATCAGGGTGCAGTTTTGTTTGGTGCAGTTTTGTTGTTTTTTGTGGGCCCTAAAAATGACCTTGATGCTGGTTTGTGGGTTTTATGGGCCCTGAAAAGGGCCGTGAGGGGAACAGATTACCAAGGATCGCTGAAGCTATGCACATATCAGGACATACACATGTTGTTCGTTCATAGCTGCACAATTTCAAGAGGAGGCCAAAATTTGGTGATGTCCTGCAGAACATTGTCGAACGGGTCTAACTGACGGACTTTATTCCGATGTCGCCACAGAAACTCACACACGTAGGAATCTATCATATGTCTGTGTGTTCCGTTTTGACGTTTGTTGCGCTCTTTAACTAAGGAGAAGGGATCAAAGTTGGAAGGATAACCTGGTACCCAAAAATGCCATGCTGAAGTCTGATGTATCGGACCAAAAGGTGCAAATATCACAGTAAAACTGTAAATTATGACAACGCATTCTGTTCTCCAGACTGCATCTTACTACTTAGAAAGCTTTTTCAGGGCTTAATAGCAGGTGTTTAAGAACAGAGAAGACAAATAAGAAGAAGACAAAGTAAAAGGAGAAGAAGAAGAAGTAGAAAGAGAAGAAGAAGAAGAAGAAGATGAAAATGAGATCAAAAGAAGAATAAGACCAGGACAGTATATCTACACAGGACCCTGAAAGTTTCAGATGTCTGTTTCGGCCATCTGCTAATGCTATTGTCTTTCCTTTTGAGTTTTCCACAGCAAGGATTGAGAATCAGACCCAATGATTGATCTGTGGTTTCTAGATATCCAGCTCAGAACTGATGTAACTATTTCAAGTTTCATGTGATATATTCAACTTTCATGTGATATATTCAACTTTCATGTGATATATTCAATCTTCATGTGATATATTTAATCGTATGTGATACATTCAATCTTCATGTGATACATTCAATCTACATGTGATATATTCAATCTTCATTCTCATACAAGAATAATGTTAGTAATCACAGCATTCAATAAAGCTCAGAAATCTGCTTGAAAGTAAGATAAAGTTAGTCGTAAAAGTATCACTGCCATTGGGGATGAAGTGTTGGAAACTTTATTGCATTAGGTTTCAGTTTTTGTAAGGTGAGTTGGCTAGTATTCCATAACAGTGATTCAGATACTTATTCTCAACTGGGTAGACTGAAGCATATTGCTACCTGAGAGCAAGCAAAGTACCATTTCTGTGAGAGGCAAGCAGTTTAATCGCTCTGTTTGTTTCGGGTAGATGAGACTTGTAAGCCTAAGAAAGCAGCTCGTCTAGGATAAGGAAAAAAATCTGATTTCAAAACCACCTGTTGCCTTGCAGATGAGATACTTGCGTATCAAAGGCTACCGGAGGAAATCGAAGATAACCCGGGTAGATGAGGCTCGCTAGCTTGGTACGCAGCTCATCTAGGAGAAGAAAGACTCTGATCCCAAAACCAACTGCTACCTTGCAGGAAGACTGGAAACAATCAAAAACTAGGGAGAGTTAACCAAAAACAAAAGATTATGCCGAAAGCAGATGTGCTGGGTCGAAAGGCGCAGATATCGCAGAAACAACTGTAAAATCCGGCGCAACATAACTCATGCTCACAAAAAGTGAACAATGAAGAAGAAGAAAGAAAACTCTACTTGAATTAAGAAAGTACATAATATATGTTTTACACTTTTGCATTTAATAATCAATAGAACATCAAATAAACTAATAAAGCAGAATTTGATTAGCCAAGTAGTGTAGCACTCATATTTCACTGAAAAAACACTTGGTTCATCAATCAATAAACACCTTTTCAGCTCCCTGTGGAGCATAGCTCTTCAACAAATGCATGGCAAGTCATCCACTGTTGACCTGTCTATATCTGTTGAAGCTTTTGTGACTTAATGTTTCTATAGGGATTCAGTGGTCTCAAGGTAAGGTGTCTACCTTGTGTGCAGGAGGTCACAGGTTCAAACCATGGTGGAGACATGGATTTTTTTCACGTGGATCTTCTGGTAAAAATTCTCCTGATCTGGATAGTGAGATCAGATTCCTGTGTTCAGTGTCGAGTACGATAAAAATTCCTTGGCAGCTAGAAATCGATAAGAACAGGCGTAATGGCTGCTGCGACGGACAAAATTTAAACTTTAAATCTACCCAAGTTATTTGTACCTTGCCCCAAGTGGTTTTGTAAAAGAGCAGCTATAGATGACATCTAACTGGCTGTGGGTCTACTGAGCTATAATTTTTTTTAGTTTATTTAAAGATGGGTTTGCACATCGGTTAAACCACCCTTCAAGAAACTGGTTGTATATAGACTCTGTAGAGTCTTCTAAAGCAGTATAAAGACGTTTAGTTAAGTGTTATACAAGCCTGGCAGGTTACATCATTCCTATTTATGCTCCCCTTTTGAGCCCAACTAACAATGGGGTTACAGTCCAATTATTGACATGCTCTAATTGACCTAGCTGTAAATGGGTACCCAACATACTATTAGGAAAGGAAAAGCAGTGTAAAAGCAAATTGGCCACCCCACCTCATAAACAAGTTGTGGACTTGTACAATGAACGCTCTCACATGTCATCCAAAACTGAAATATGCTATAGAAACACTTTTACCTTCTTTTCTAATCAAGCATGAACAGTTTCAAAAATTGATAAAAGTTTACCTGTCTCAGTAGGATAGGCTCCAGACCTGGGTCTAGCTCTACACCAATGTTTTCTAACAGACAAGGTTTGCCAAACCTCACAGCATTCTCCAAGCTCCTCAGGAAATCTTTGTCAGACAGTTTGATTACGTCCAGTCCTGCTTCTCTTTCCTGGACAACAAGTGAATGTAGAGAAATAGTTCATGAATTAAACAAACAATAATAAATACAAATAAAGTGACTGTATGCAGAGAAAACAGGACCGCTTCAGAGTAACTGGAAAACTGAGAAAAGGATGGATTTACAGAGGTGAACCTAAATCACAATTTTAAGAGGGCTTAATGAATAATGTAACAAAGAGATCAATATAATTACAAGGGACAGTCTTTAAGTAGCAGCAATTTTATTATAGAGTGCAAGAAAGAGTATGTACAATGGAAAATTTTATTTCAGGACACAAAATGGTTCTTTAACAATAACTCATGTAGGGGTTATGACGATCAAATAAAATATGCACATGTGCAATATAGCGTACAAAATAGCAGCCCCACTGTTGACTTGCTCCATGGAAGAACAATGAGGGGTTATTTTTGTTGTTGTGGTCAGAGGATGTGAAACCTTCTAAAATCTACAAAAGAAAGAAGGTTTAGTATGGAGACAGTTGTTTGAGTCAGGGGAAAGTTTATGAATGGGTAGATAGATTTCAAAACATCATTGATGAACTGCGGAATGGGAGACCATCAAGCATGGCAACTGACACAATGAAACAGCAGGTCGACCAGCTAGTCCGTACCAACAGGCGAGTCACTATTCATGAAATAGCCATAGATTTCAACATAAATCGTGACGCTATGCACACAATTTTCCATGATAAACGTGGTAATAGACAAGTGTGCAGCAGGTGGATCCCAAGGCAGCTGACAACAAGGTAATGGAGGAAATGGTAAATAAGTTAAAGGTCAGACCAAAAGACTTTTTTCTAGAAAGCATCCACAAGCTAGGGACAGGTGGACAAAGTGTATTGCCAGGCACTGGGAGAAGGCCGAACCATAAAAGACAACAAATTTGTGGTCACAATCTTGTAAAAATGTTAATAAAATTGCTGTTACATAATGACTTTCCCTCATATTTCAAGAGAAGGAAAGAAAATGGCCAGATGCAAAAGAGAGCAAAGATTAATATCTGGATCAAGTGAAATATACCGATTAAGATATCCATCTCAATTCCTAGCAGTACTACTAGAAACCTCCATTTGATTCCATACATGTGTGCTCCAAAGTTTGCCATGGAATGAATGAACTTGACAGTTCTGTGAGACTACATATCATAGCACAAATTGGATGCTGTTGCCATCTTCACTTTTGCTCTGTTCTGTTCTGTTTAGAATCGATATTGTTACAGACCCATTGATGCTCAGTTCCTCTCAGAAAATGTCAAAGTGTGTAGATACTGATGGTTCCTGTAGCTCACTGATTGTACAGACCTCTGCCCTCTCAGACGTCCCACACTGCTGGATCAGTATTTGATTTCAAAATATTGCAATCTGATCATTACTGGTTCATTGACTGCAGTGTCTTCATACAAAAGGCAGTCATTGATCATCTTCAAAATGTCACCTCCATCCATTGCTAATGATGCCATCAGTTATATGAAAGTGTGTAGTAGATGGATCCTAAAACAGCTGACAATTAGATAATGGAGGCGGTGCAACGTTGGATAGAGGTCATACCAAAATATTTGTTTTCTAGAAGGTGCCACTGAGGTCAGCATGTCAGCTCTTTCATTTCTGCAAATCCCAATATGGCCAGGACAGTAGATCCACTCAAGTTTCCGCAGAGAAAGAGATATCATCTTCATTTGCTAGTATGGATATCTGAGACTTCTATAACAAGGACAGTCATTGTGACAGAAGCACAAGCCGTACTTCAAAAGGTACAGAAGGGATGGCTTAGGTACGAGTAGATAGCAGCTGTTGAGGCCTCAAACCTTCAGGGGTTGACATGAATCTACTGTCCTGCTCATGCTGGGGTTCAGTGCAATGAAAGAGCTAACATCATGGCTTGACAAGCTCCCATCATGGGCACATTAGTGATGGATAGAAGTGACATTTTGAAATCAATCAATGACCGCCTGTTAGATGAAGATACCACAATAAATGAAGCAGCAATCCCCAGGCTGTAAAGTTTTAACATTAAAAAAGGTTTGAGCAGAGTATGGCACATGAGAGGAAGGAGCAGGAGAGTGTACAACCAGTGAGCTACAGGGACCATCTGCATCCATACCCTACGCCATTTGCTGAAAGAGACTGATTCAGTGACTTCAATTCTAAGAAACAGAACATATCTTCATTCGCAAAGGAAATAATATGTTTCTTGCATTCTATTTTAGAGAAAAAGAAAGTCTAATGACAAAACCAAACTATGTTTTCAAAACTCACCATATTCTTGATCCATTTATTAGCTTGTCCCTGTGGGTCAATGAAAAGGGACCACCTCCGAGAGAACTGGACTATAACACCATTTTCCACAGATAAGTTGTCTTTAGGCAGACCAGCAATCTGCCAGCTTCTAATCTTCACAGGATTACTCATCGAACCAACCAGAGAGGGCTCTTCTGTTCTTGGAACTTTGCACTCATCAAGTTTTACTATCCAGTTAGCGACCATATTTTGTCTGTACTCACCCTAGAAATGTTGGTTAAAAAAAAAGTGACTAGGATTTGTAAATATCTATCTTTTGTTAGTTAACAACTCACTGTTTTACATACACATTATGAAGAGGCAAGAAAACTTATAAAGAACACAACTACTCCCCCTTACTTTTATGACACAACTAAATGTAGTACCAGACTTCGCACAGAAAAAACAATTTTCAGATCGGACAGAATTAGCAGAATTCTTGGAATGAAAACATGTTCTTCTTTGTGTGATTCTTTAAACAATGTGGCCTCAATTATATAATTGAATATTACCTTCATAATCGAACATTTAAAATTCTCACATTAACTATTAAAAATTAACTATTGTCAGGATGGCTGAGTGATCTAAGGTGTCGCAGGCCACTTCTACCCTCAACCACAACCATACCCTAGCCACCCATTCCTCCAACATCTCTCTTCTACATTTAACTTGCCCAAATCCCTAATAAGTCTACAATACTTTGAAGATACAATAAAAAACTTGGATCTTTTTATGACGGAAGAATGATACTTGTACTAATTTTTAGCTCACGAGACACACACACATGCACAATATGGCACAGCAAAGTGATGTCAACAAATTTAAAGGTCACGCAATTTGGTCATGTAAATTGGGTCATGAATCCCCATTTTTCTTTTAGCTGGTAAACAATATACATAATCATATGCCCATAACCTTTGAAAGAAAAGACAGTGACATAATAGAGTTACGCTGATCTGTAAATCGGCCATAGAGTTTTCAATGACAATGTAAGCTCACTATGTCTTTCCCTTCATGAGTTCAGGTGTCATATGTGAATTATGGTAAGTTATGGTGTCTACTCCCAAAAATTCCACAGTGAGCTCCCACATTTGTGCTCTGAATGTGGCAGGGTGTGCCATTATAGGATTGGTCTTCACAGCCATTAGAGAACACATTTCACAGCAATAGGCTGATGCTGTCGCCATCTTCAGTTGTGATGGGCAACCATTACAATTATTATGGTGTCTTCAGATATACAATCTTTCAGAAATATAGTACAGACTGGTTCCTGAACAATGATTATTAGTTGAACCTTGTAAATTTAACAGTTATTTCCTTAAAATGAAATTGCATAAAATTAAGGTTTCAATTTAGAATTTTATTTCACAGCAAACGAAGTCTAACCACTAAATAACCAAAAAAAACAACCAAAAGTGTGTCTCATGTCTTGGATAAAGCAGTAACCACATGTAGTTTTGTTGTACTTGCCAGAAACAAAAAATTGGATCAAGATGATAAGCAGTGCATGAACTGTAGCAGTTAGCGGCCCAAATCTGAATGCTAGCTTCAGTGCCAGGGACCAGGAGCTGCCAAGACCCTTCTCCACCTCCATGTGGTGATCCTGAATGATGGGCTGCAACATAGCAGACTGGCTAGGAAGTATAGGTTAAAGAAGAAAGGCTAACCTGGTATCCAAAAATTCTATACTGATGCCGGATGTTTTGGACCGAAAGATGCAAATATTGCAGTCAAGCTGCACATTATGACACTACGCATTCTGTTCTCTGAACTACATTCTGCTACTTACAAAGTCCTTTTCAGGGCTTGGTAGCTGGAATTTGAGAATGAATGATGAAGAAGAAGAGCACTGATAAATGTATGACACTGATAAATGGTTTTCAACAAAATAGATCCTGCGTAGATCAGATAGCTACTATACAGAAAATTGTTGAACAATGTGTAGAATCAAACACATTACCTTATGTCAGATTCATTGATTTGAAAAGTCATTTGACAGATTAGACAAAAAAATAAATCTGGAAATTTCTCAGGCACTACGGATTGTCCCTGAAATTCACTAACAAAATTAAGAAACATATTAAAATATTAGGTGTAGAGTTTCACATGATGGATAGCTTTCAGGTGTCTTTGAAATAGGAACTGGAGTGAGACAGGACTGTCTAACTATCTAAACTAGCTCTTTTGCCTAACCAGAACTAAATGAAACAGAAAATAAACTTTCTTAATGATTTGTCACAGAAATTAAGCCTACACAGAAACATAGCACAGGTTATGAGAATAAAAACAACCTAATGACTCCTGAAATGAGTCTGCTAGAGGAAAATCAATCGATAACAAGGGAAGAAGTATATGAAGCCGTGCTGACGCTGAAGAGAGGGAAGGCTGTCGGTGTGGATAATATTCCAGCAGAGCTCCTACAAGTGGGAGGTGAGGCGACAATTAATACCCTGACTTACATCTGCAATAGAATTTGGCAGACAGGAGTGTGGCCCACCTGCTGGACAAAATCAGTCATTATACCACTGCCTAAATCAGGAAACCTAAATATGTGTCAGAACTATCGAACATTCAGTCTGATAAGTCATCCAAGTAAAGTTCTCTTCAGGATATTGCTTAACAGACTGAATCCTCAGGCAGAGAGTATCATTGCCGAATAACAAGCGGGAAGGAGTACCATCGAGCAGATATTTAATCTTCGTCTACTGAATGAAAAGTACTCATCAACCACTCTACCATGCCTTCATTGACTTTCGAAAGGCGTTAGACAGAGTGTGGCATGTGGCGCTATGGTCAACTATGAGGCATTATAAGTTCAACAGTGATATTGTGAGGGTAATTGCAAACCTTTATCAGCAGGCGACCAGCGCTGTCTCAGTAGAGGGAACGCTGGGCGATTAGTTCCGTACGACGGTGGGAGTGAGACAGGGTTGTATACTCTCCCCCACACTCTTCAATATCTTCTTGGAGAGAATAATGGCGACGACCTTAAAAGGACATGTTGGCACAGTTAAAATAAGTGACAGGCTTATCACAAACTTCCACTTTGCTGATGATATTGATGTATTGGCAGGCACAGAAAGGGAACTCCAGGAGTTGATTGGTAGATTGGATAGGACGGCCCTGAGTTTTGGTATGGAAATAAATGCTGATAAAACGAAGTTCATGACCAATAAGGTAGCAGGGTTTCAATCTGTCATAGAGGCAAATGGGCAGGTACCTGAGGTGGTAAAACATTTCAAATATCTTGGATCATTGATCAGCGAAGAGGGTTCGAAGTCAGAGGTAATTGCAAGAATAGCACAAACAACAGTGGTGCTGACTAGGCTGCAACCTATATGGTGAGACAAGCGCCTCGCCCTCGGTATAAAAGTCAGACTACTGCGCTCTTTGGTGCTGTCAGTATTTCTGTATGCCTGCGAGACCTGGACCATTACAGCAGATATCCAGGGCAGGATACGTGCAATGGAAATGCGGTGCTATAGAAAACTCCTAAATGTTACATATAAAGATCGTGTCACGAACATAGACATCCGTCAGAGAGTTAAAGACGCTATTGGTCCTTTTGAAGATCTGTTCACATCTATCAAAAGATGAAAGATGGCCTGGTGAGGGCACGTCGCGAGATCCAACGGAATTCTCAACTCGATGCTCTTTGGATCCGTACCGGGACGGAGAGGGCGTGGGCGTCCAAGGAAGAGATGGGTAGGCAACATCACTGAGTGGTCAGGCCTTCGTCCCTGTAAGATATGTCAGGCGGCGACAGACAGAGAGGGTTGACATTTTCATGTCTTCATGTGTGCCCCAACGACCTGATGGGTTACGGGATGAACTGAACTGAACTGAACGACAATAAGATTGTACTGGGAGACAATGTACATACAAATGGTAGAATCTTTTATATATTTCAGTAGTTATATAGCTGAGGTTGAAGGTACTCATAGAGATACCAAATTAAGAATACAAAAGATAAAAGTGGCTTTTATTGCTTTAGAGAATTTGTGGAAATTGAAAGAAAAAAGTCCACCGCAAAAATAAAGTTATGTTCATCCTGCTGTGTGGCTCTGTGATGTCGAGAATAAAGAATAGTACTGCTAAAAGGGTGTATATTGTCAATAATGGATCCTTGCGCAGAATAGAAGGAATAAAATGGTATGACAATATCACTAAAAATGGAACTGTGTGAAGAAACTGGGTAGATGTCAGTTAGACTAGATGTAAAGAGATGGCGTTGGCGATGGATAGGACACACATTATGGAAACCAGCTGATATCATTACAAGGCAGTCGCTGTACTGGAATCCTCAAGGCAAGAGAAGTAAGGGCAAACCTAAACACTAAGAAGTTGAGACAAACCTGAAAATGGCAAGAAAGACTTGGAGGAGCTAAAGATGGTGGAGCTTGCCAGGAAGATTTTGCAAGAATTTGTTGAGGACATATGCTCTGCAGAGAGTTAAAGGGATTGATTGATTCAATTATTGATTTATTGATTTTTGTAATTTTGATCATTTGTCTTGCTTTCTGTTATGTTTGAATGCTTTTGGAACAGTGATTGCTAGTATGTCAACACATTTATTATTTCTTGCTGCCATTTCATCATCAATTCTGCTATTGACTGTGAGTAAAATAGATGTGGTTATTCAGAATTAGCAACAAGGAGGAAGACGCCCTAATGTCATAGTCAACTTACAGTGAAGGGCCCCAAGTAAGCTATACAGCCAGATGAAATAAGTATATCACCAACGAAATTGTCAATGATCTTCTCCAAAGTGTCCACAGACTCCTTCCATCTGTCTTTTTCATCAGCCAAACCGCCAATGAGCTGAGAACATTAGAAACATATAAAGTGGCTTTTCATAGTTGATACATAAATACACATATAACAAATTATTATTACAGCATTGACTTCCATTGTAAAATTATTTGGAAAGAAGTGGGAGTTTTATATATATATTATTTATTTTAATATCTTTCCTCTTCTATCTTAATCTCAGTGTTTTTCTTTTTGATATGACCATGCAGCTATTGTAGTTGATATCCAGCTTTAAGCTAAGGTTACTGAGCTGCTTGCTCTTAGTGTAGCCACTGTTAAGTTACTGTAGCATTACAGATCTAGAGTTCTCTTAACAAGTTGCAGAAGGACATGAAATTCACAAGTTTTAATCAAAAACCTATCTCATCTCTCAAACATTTAATTCTGTCTGTCTGTTATCTGTCTGTAAGTCTGGTATTCAATCTAGTTGATAGGAAGAGCCTGATGCCAAGTAGTCATAAAGAAACATTAAATTCTCTTCACCAAAATGTGCTTTCTTTCTGCCTCAGCTTGTAATCAGAACGTCTTTTCTGGTTTTAGGTTCACAGGAAGGAAAAATGTGACAAGCTGTGCATTCTCCACCCTCCAAATTTCTCTGCAGCAAGAGACAAGCACTCTAACTGCTCCACCACTAAAGGTATGGTCAATCTTAATGTTTCATTTGTCTGTTGGTTTTGGAGTTTGCTTGTGGTAACACAAATTTCAGCATGACAGTTTATACTTTCTAAAACAATAGCGTATATGAAAGTATACAGAAGCCAATAGTTCTAATGTGTGAAATGTCAAAATACCAAATGTCGGAACTCCTTACTCTGAAATCTATATAATGTCTTTGCACCAATATAAGCGTGTACAGTTAATTCATAACATGCAGTTTTAAAAATGTTTCCTTTAGTACACTAACTTATATCATCTTGTACAGTTTGTTCCCCAACCAAAGAGTTTTGTTATGACAAATTATGCAAATCTTCATTTTTTTCTTTAAACTTCCAAAGTTTTGCAATTAGTTTTTTAAATGAACTTTCCGATAATCTATTTTTTATAAATATGATCAAAAATAGTACTGCTAGTCGATTCACTAATGAAAATGGCTGCCTAACAGTTTTGTATCTTATTCAAGTTATAAATTGCAATAGGGGCACAGTTAATAATATTTTAAGATATTTGTATGTTTTATAGTTAATATTTGATGAGTTCTCAAATATTTCCATTTTTTGTAACATAACCCCACAAGCACAAGCAAACCCCCCCCCCCCCCCCCCCCCCCCCCCAGCACACAAACCTTTTCTTTCACAATTACAGGCCTACATTCTCTCATGGACATTTCATTTCTTCCTGGTACAGTTTTTGCTGGGAGCCACGTAGCGCAGTGGTTAGCGCGCTGGCTTGCCATATGAGTGATCCTGGGCTCATTCCCCTGTTGAGGCGAAAATGTTCTTTCAGACTCAACGGATTCCAGGTTAACCCAGCCTTAAATGGGTACCGGTTCAGTCCGGGAAGTAAAGACAGCCAGCGTGATGCTGACCACATCATCCACTAAGTGCCGTGAGTTACAAAATAATATGGGCCTAACACCATTTTTCCTATGCGCTGCATGGCGTAACAGAATCCTTTACAGTTTTCACTAGTCTGACATATAGGTAGATGTCAAATGGAATGAAGTTAACATTGATGCCATTATCTGTAACATATCCCTTACCTTATCAGCTCTGGTAAGTTTCCTATGCGCTGCATGGCGTAACAGAATCCTTTACAGTTTTCACTAGTCTGACATATAGGTAGATGTCAAATGGAATGAAGGTAACATTTATGCCATTATCTGTAACATATCCCTTACCTTATCAGCTCTGGTAAGTTTCCTATGCGCTGCATGGCGTAACAGAATCCTTTACAGTTTTCACTAGTCTGACATATAGGTAGATGTCAAATGGAATGAAGTTAACATTGATGCCATTATCTGTAACATATCCCTTACCTTATCAGCTCTGGTAAGTCTACCCTCACATTCCTTGCATTTGTTATCCAGTTCATCCTTCTTCCTTACACAGTCATCATATTTCGCCTGCAGAGTTGCAATGCCTTCCTCTACTTCTTGAAGTCTCAGCTTTGCAGCATCCAAGATCCTCTGGGTTTCGGCAAGCTCTTCTTGGGCAATTCTTAGTTTTTCTCTCTTGGGGGCTACACCCTTTGCTACAAAGTGATATTTGTGCATGGCTTGTGTCCATTGACAGATGGATGTACAGGCCTTTGAAACCTGTTGACATGGAAATAATGACTAATGAAAAATAAGCAGATATGATAAGGAGATTGAAGCAAAGCAAGAACTCAAAAAAGAAATATGGTAATCCATCATCATTATTAGTTACTTACTCAGGCACAACATACTGACCAGGATGTCATGTCAGGATCAGGCACAACATACTGACCAATACTACGTGTCAGGGTCAGGCATAACAGACCAAGACCACTATCTCTCTTCCATGTAGCGTTTCCTGGAAACAGGTTGTTTTTAAGTCAGTCTGACTGACAAGATGTCGATCGATGTGATCCCTGTAGCAGTGAGCATCACGCAGATAAAGCCAGGTATAGCACAAACGACTGAAGGACCACCTTATACCTTCATCATCACACTCAAAATGTGAGGAAAGCTACTACAACATCACTTAACGCTCTTTTCTTGGCACATAAAAGAGTAAACATACTCATTGCGGGCATTAAACAACAAGGGAGAGAACTAAATACTTTACATATATGACATGATTGCTTCCATACTTACTCGCTGAATGAGTCTATTACCAGTCAGCATGGTTTTAGAGCAAGAGGAAGAACAAGAAAATGATGAATTAATTGTGCAAAAGAAGCACTAAAGAGGCATGTATTGAAAATCACAGAAGTTGCCAATATACTCCCTTCAAGAATTGTCCATAATTTGTTTCTGTTCACTCAACAAAAGTCTTATCCTGGCCAACAAAGATGGAATATTTGGAAACTTTGAAGCAGGAAGTTGAAAACAAAGAGTGTTTCAGAGTGCCGATAAAAATTTGTTTTGCGATTGTTGTCACGAACAAACATTCTTTGATCAAAAAAAACAACATTCTTTTCTGCAATTTATTAAATAATTTATTCGTAAATATGCTGTAACACAAACAATGCATCCTTACAGTAGTGAAAATAACAAAAGCAAACCTTACAAATAGAATATTACATTATGTCACTGTAACCAGTTAACTGACCTTGGCTATAGCAGCTGGAGTGAAGGCCTCATCATCTATGTAAGGCTGAATCCTCTTGATAGTGTCATCAGAGATGTTGTCTTTGTCATACTGGAACAAGCTTTCCAAGAATTTATTGGGATCCTGCAGCAGAGCCTTACCCACCTCCCAGTAGTCATCAACCTTCTGTCCTGGTTTGTCTCCTGCTACCTTCTTTGGTTTTACAGCCTGAAAAACAATGGCATAAATAACAATCCTTGTAGCATGAGCACTTGATTGGCAGTTTTAATTAATGGGGAACAAAAATGAAATAAAATTGTAAAAGTTGATTAAGGTTGAGTTTAATCAAAATTTTTAAATGGGTATGATCAGATACTGCACTGAGACGAGAACACAAACAAAACCTACGTTACGACCAATAGGCCTTCATCAGGAACAACAATACTGAACTAAAAATCAACATATAAGGAAAAAATGGTAAACTTATCTGATAGTAGATCGAATTAAGAACAGCTAAATTTAGAACCAGACTTGGTGCTCTTATTGTCCATTTCGACAGTCCTGGAAGGTTACCAGGATCAGACTCTACGCCAGTTTTATGCACAAACATCCTTAATCCCATTTTACAATGTGCACAAGAAAATTATGTAATTCTGTCTATTTCCTCCCCAATCACAACACCGGCTGTTACCCCGGGGAAGCAAAGCCTTAGAAAATGCAGGAGGAAGCAGACCCTTATAAAATACATGCCGAAGTCAAATACACTGGGCCGACAGGTGCAAAATAAAAACATAGTGCAATGCACACTGCCTTGAGGAATAGAGAAAAAAAGGCAAACACATACACACAAAATTGTCCTCCTAAAGAAAGGCAACTGCATCAACAAATAATCCATGATTACAAAGCAAGTCAGTAAATAGGTCACAAATGGTAATTTTAAAAAACTAACTAAATGAGATACAAACTTTACAACAATTTATTATTGCACTTACATGTCCCCTTATTTCTAATCATAATTTCCACCAATATCAATACACTTACTCCGTCACTATATCAGTGCAAAGACATGCTCATTCGGTTCTTTTTGTGTTTGTCAGTAAGTTGTCTGGGTACCAACTGTGAGCACACCTTCTAGAAACTCAATTTATCATACAAAATGCTGTAGGCTAAACCATGTGAACACCCTATTGCAGTTACTACAACAATGTCTATCATTACTTGCTTGTCAACTTGAATCATTTTCCCCATCGGCCACACAGATGCTTCTGTTGTAATCTGAACAGGGTGATCATTTCAGGATTCTTCAGCAATTTTTGTGTGGCCTTGAGAAAATGTATCGACCCAGTTACACAACACTTTCGGCAACAAACACTTTTCACCATAAACAGGAAACATTTCCTTATGAATTTCATTTGCAGAAAGTCCTTTTACGTCCCAAAAAACACAAAACAGCACGCTGTTTTTTTATTGGACACTTGTGAGCACACATGCCATTTTGTATCTGAGCTGTACACGTGCATGCAATATCTAGCATCTGTTCCCTACAGTAATCACAAAGCTGGATGTTGCTGCTACCCAACATCTGCTACCTATGGTAATCACAAAGCTGGATGTTGCTGCTACCTAGCGTCTGCTACCTACGGTAATCACAAAGCTGGATGTTGCTGCTACCAAATGACACCGTTAGAAACTACTAGCTACATTTTTCAGCTGTCTCATACCAGTTTGTGACCTACTTACTGACTTACCCTAGTAATATGTTTTTTCAACATGAATATCTTTCTGCATTCAATGTCTACATTTGGTATAAAGCATTTGATTACCCTCATCTTCATGAAACCCGTTGTGATGAAGTAATCAGTTTAATCAATAGTGAATGTTATCAATGTATAAAGAATCATTTTGTGCATAAGAGATTCAACAACTTACTCTCATGATGCACACTGCTTCAATGACCAGTCGCACACCATCTGGAGGTCTCTGGAGTGCTCTCACCTCCACAACATCAGTTCTGTTCAGAGATTTCAAGCTGGCCAGAGCAGCATCCTAGATTATGGAAAGTACAAAGGTTAGGAAAACTACTTTTCCCCATAACATTGTCCAGTTCAGGCATGTTCAACCTTTCCTGTTTTGAAATTCAAATGGCAAGTTAATTTGGCAATTGTGGGTTAAGCAAGTTGTTGCAAATCACTCCAAACTGAGACTAATTCTATTTATATAACACCATATGCCAGTGTCAAAAAGAGTGTGGCCAGATGATTTAGATAACAGTCTTCTGACCAATGGGACACGAGTTCCAAACCTCAGTAAGACAATGGGTTTTTTTTAATCAGTCGCAAAATAAAAATCTGGCCTGCACACTACAATAGTGACTGCAGAGGCTTTTTGGCCTTTATGGTTCAGCTCTATAAATACTCCTAGTGCACCACAAACCCTAACATTTTTTACAGAGTCATTAAAATGAAAATTTTGTAACATTCATTCAATCAATCACCTTTTTACAACAATGTGAAGCATTGGCCCCTAAAGAAAGCCTGCTTCCAATCATTTTCAATCATTCATCTTTCTGCTTCAGTGTGAAGCATTGATTTTAGCTGTAGGTGGTCCCTTTGCCGGAAGCCTGTATCCAAGCTTTTTTGCAGTCGCTGGTTATAATGGTGATGTTTATTTAGATAAAGTTGCCAGTCCCAAGGACAATTCTCTTCAGTTTATTTTTATGACATACTTGGAAAATGACATTGTTCACATTTGTTTAATTCCAGGTATGATTAGCATCTCCTAAAACAATCAATAATTTGGTTCAGAGATTGAAAATAGGTATATCAGCCAGTTCGCTATTAATTAACAATAGAGAGACTGCAGTAATGCTGAATACTAGTGGTAATCAACAGCAAACAGTTTAAATGCAGTTTTCCCTAAGCACAAGAACAGATATGGTCAGCCATTACATGTCAAGTCAAGTCATAGCATAACTGGTGAGGTAGTTGGGGCACACATGAAGACACCCCCACAACTCCACACCACCCTGCTCTGTCAGCTGCTGCTGCCTGTGTCTTCTCTGATCAGAGATTAGTCTACTCTTTTATGTTGCCCTTCCATCTCTTTCTGGGACGACCTCTTCATCGTCCGTGTTGCAGCTTTCCGTGCAGGATCGTATTTGCAAGACCATTGGATCTCGATATGTAACCTTGCTAAGCAAGTTTTTGTCTTTTGATCATTGTCAAGAGGTCTTCTAAAGGCCCTTTTGCTGTTTTAATTCTTTCTATTTCCTCATTTGTAACAGGCCTTTGTATATGACGTTTAGATGTCTTTAGAAACATCTCATCTCCAAGGCCTCCACTGCAGTATCCTCTGCTGCAGGTCAGCTGTAATTGTTCATGTCGTGCAAGGAATATTGATAGGACCAATGTACACATTAATCTGATCTTCTCTTCATTACATGTGCATAGTAGAAAATGGCAAAGCAGTTAGAGTGCTTGTTTTTGGAGGCCAAGTCCATCATCTGGTTACACTACATTTTACTAGCTAAAAAATGGGGTATCTGACTGCTGTGATTAATAGGAACACTTCAATATTTTAATACTCTGAGGGGATGCAAAGTGAGATCATTCAAAACCAAAGGCAGGGACAGTAATGAGTTTCACACACCTAAAGAACTCCTATCTGAACATGGAAACTCACCAGGGCAGGTAAAGCTTCATTCAGATCTCGCTGTGCATCATCAGCAATAGTCTGGGTCTCTATTGTTTTCTTACTAGCTTGTTCTTCCTCTTTCTTGACAATTGCCTTTGTTTCCTCTGCTACTTTCTGTCAGGTTTGGAGACACAAATATGTTCATTTGTTCAAAGAAAAATGCTTAACAAAAAGTTCATTACAAAAAGAAAAAAAATATTACAGCAGAACAATGCAAAACTTAGACTTATCATTAATGTTCAACACTCAAGTGATTAATTTTAGCCAAATTAATTACTAAAAAACAACATGACTTCTGTAATCTGTAATCCTTGTATTCAATCAGATAAAGGAAGTGCCAACTGCCAGGTATACAAATAATTAAACTCAGTGAGGTCTTTTACCCTGAAGTGCTATGTTGAACTAAGGGTTTTACTCAGACCAATTCTTCATCTCATTAGTGGATGTCCTTGTGAGCACTCAAAGTTGTAAAGTCATCAGGACATCACCATTCATGACCATCTTTCTATCTACCCAATGCACCACATGTCCTGCCCAGCTGCATTTTTTTAACGATGCAGCATCTATGATGTCTGTGGAGGCAGTTTGGCGTCTGCTTTCTGTGCTGTGAATTCAGTCCCATTGAGAAATCACCAATATTCTTTGTTCCATTGTCCTTTGAGTGACTGAGCTTCTCTGCATCTGCTATTTATACTATCATACCCAAAGCCATATATCACGGCTGGAAAAGCCATGCTGTTAAAGATTTGGGCTCTTGCCTTGTCGTTTCTCATCCGTTAAAGTCTGCGTTGATACGATTGAAGCTGAAACATCCTGCTGCTAACCTAGATGAAATCTGGTGATTTTTCTTTAGGTAGTTTGTCATTTCTTGGCCCAGGTAAATGTATAAATTCACGTTTTCAACTAATCATTTCCAAGCCGGAGTTCCGCACATAGTCAATAAATGTTTAGTATGCATTGATTTTAAGGACTACTGTTTCACTTGTTTGTTGAGCTCATTTAGGCATTGCTCAGGCTCTCTGACATACCTTCATTTTGATCATACTAATATATGACTCCATGGATTTGGAACATGTCTCAATAACATTTTAAAATCTTAAAGTTAACCAGATAAGGTGCTGAACGCCCCATCATCATATAAGATCATTTCGATTGCATTAGCTGTGCCATTCACATCAAGAGTGGTTGAGCAATTAATTTTCAAAATGGCTACATACAGTGACCTGGTTAAAGAGCTGAGACAAGTGGGATTCATTATTCTAAAGTCATAATCGTAGAAGTAAGTGCAAGATGTTTAGAGATTGCATCTATGTATGACCTATTTAATAAATTAGACCTGAAAGGACAAGGGTAATGAAAGAAACAGTTGGACAATAGAATGCAGGATAGTAAGTTAATATACATATATAGCTGAGAACTCGCAGGATAGTAAGTTAATATACATATATAGCTGATAGCTGAGAACTCGCAGGATAGTAAGTTAATATACATATATAGCTGATAGCTGAGAACTTGCAGGATAGTGATTCCGTCATATATACGAATCAATTGGTGCTGAGCAGTGCGACATCAAGCTGGGGTTTCTCAGCTAAAGTAAGAGGGCAGATTGTTGTTGAGCAAAATGGGGCATACATGTCAATAACCTCCAGTTTGAGAATGAAGATAGAAGCAGTGACCTAAGCATTAAGATGGCTATCTAATACCCCTTTAATAAGGACAATCATTGTTACTGACGTGCAAGCCATACTTTAGAAGCAGCTGTTGAGGTCTCAAATCTCCAGGGGTTGACATGGATCTACTGTTCTGGTCATGCTGAGGTTCAGGGCAACAAAAGAGTTGACATCTTGGTTTCACAAGCTTCTATTATGGGCACGTTAGTGATGAATAGGAGTGACATTTTGAAATTAATCAACGACCGTCTGTTGGATGAGGATACCGAAATAGATGAATCAGCAATCCACAGACTGCAAAGTTTCAATATCATACGAGGTTCGAGCAGAGTGGCACACATGAGAAGACAGAGCAAGAGAGTTGACAACCAGCTACAGGGACCATCAGCATCCAGATCTTGCACCATTTTCTGAGAGAGACTGAACACCTATGGGTATGACCGGAGTGCAGTTGTCGATTCTTAGAAACAGAAAAAACATCTAAAGCACAGCTTCATCATAGCCTCAACCTGGCTGATTAGATAGGACACCAGCTTGACAGCCTAAAATGTTAAGGGTTTGAATACCAAATCTTCTTCTTCTTCTTCTGCGTACACAGTCAGACAGTAACCATTATTTTTTCGAAAAAAGCAGCCGTCATCCTGAGGCTGTCGACACTACCATACAGCTTGTCTTGCAGTTCCACTGGCAATGGCCACATCTGCTCTCTCTGATCCTCGTATGTCGGGCAGTTCTGCAGCAGATGTTCAGTGGTCATTTTACCAGTACCGCACGGGCATTCGTCGGTACACCCTATCTTCAGTTTGTTGAATAGGTGGTACCTCAGTCTGTTGTGGCCAGTGCGAAGTCTGAAGACAACGACCTGCTCTCCTCGGTTCAATTGGTAATAGGCATCGTTTTTGGTGTAACCAGTATGTTCGGTTTCCCATTTGGACATGTATCTGGCTTTGATAAGCCGTTTTGACTCTTCGTACGTCATACTGGTATCTGTTTGTGGTAGTCTTGCACCTTCTTTTGCCAGTCTGTCGGCCTCCTCGTTGCCTTGGATGTTGCAGTGTGACGGAACCCACTGTATCACCACCCTTTTTGGTGCGGACTGCTGGCACAGTTTGCAGAGTGCTGCTCTTAAGTCATTAAGCTCAGTGTTCTTCTGGCTTTTTAGCGCTGTGACTACTTCGAGAGCATCTGTCAGCAAGACTATATGGCTCTCATTTTCACTGTGTGTTGCCATTTCTTCCACTGCCGCCCTCAGTGCCTCTGCCTCTGCTCTGAAATTGCTTGTGTACTTACCAGTAGCGAATGACAGTGTTATATTTGTGCCATTTGGTAGGTTCAGGAATGCTCCTGCCCCTCCGTTCTGTGTAGTGTTTGTTACAGAACCGTCGGTGTATGCATGGGTCCAGTCCATGCTTGGGTAGCTTTTCGTTATGAAGCTTAGGGTAGTGTCTCTCCTTTCTTTCTCACTCTGGCAGTTTTTGTTTGCAATACCTGGTATATTTTCTACCACCTCTGGAAATATATCCTGCCTCCAAGTAGGTTTTCGTACAGTAGTGATGGGTTTTGGTGTTGTTAGTGCGTTTATGGGATCTTCGTGCATCTTTGCTTTGGCTATTTCTGCAAAGTTTCTCCGCTTCAGTTTCCCATTTCCCAGATTGTTTAGTCTCTGGTACATTGGATGGTCCGTCAGTCTTCGGAGTTTCTCTGACTGCAGCTGGGCTCTGCAGTCTCTTCTATCGGTCATGGATTGCAGTCTTGTAATCTTTTCAAGTTCTACAATTGGCGTTGACTTCATGCCACCTGTTATAATTCTCATGGCTTGGTTTTGAAGTTTGTTAACTTTATCGAAGTTCGCCTTCGCTGCTGTTGTCCATGCCGCAATGCCATACTCGAGAACTGGTCTCACTCTTCCAGTGTACAGTTTCTTTAGTATGCTTTCGTCTGCTCCCCAGCTTGTGCCAGCAAGTTTCCTCATGATCGCCATTCTTTCTCTGGCTTTCATTCGGTTTCTCTCAATCTGACTTTTCCATGTCATGCGCCGATCAAATGTGACTCCCAGATAGGTTGGGTTGTCGTTTGGCTGCAGGATTTTGCCGTTTAGGCTTAATTTGGTACTTTGGGGTTTTAATGAGAGCGAGAATATTGTGCACGTGGTTTTCTCCTCGTTTATTTTTACCAGCCATGAGTTCGCCCACTCTTCCAGCGATGTTAGGGCCGTTTGCATCCGGTTTCTTGCTATGGTGAGATTCTTTTCAGAGGTCCACATAGCCAGATCGTCTGCAAACATTGAGCTATGGACTCTTCTTGGTATATTCTCTGTAATATCGTTTATATATACCAGAAAGAGTGTGGGTGACAGTACTCCCCCTTGGGGTACTCCCTGCTCGAGTGTCACCTTTTTGCTCATCTGCCCTTGTACTTGGACTCTGGCCGTTCTTTGTTTGAGGTAGTGGTTGATCCACTTGTACATCTTCCCACAGACATCACTTCTTCTCAGCTTGACTCTAAGTCCGTCCTTCCAGACTTTGTCAAATGCCTTTTCCAGATCCACCCAGACAGCTACTGTGTGCTTCTGTGCCTGGTAGGCATCTTCTATCTCCTGGGCTATGAGGATGACCTGGTCCTCAGTGGATCTGTGCTGTCTAAAGCCGGCTTGCTGTGGAATTAGAATTCGTTTTTCTTCCAGATGCCACATCAGTCTGGTGTTTATCATCCGTTCCATCAGCTTGCCGACACAGCTCAGTAGGCTTATGGGCCTGTATCCATTCGGATCTGTTTTATCCTTTCCTGTTTTTGGTACTGGTACCAGTATTGCATCCTTCCATGCCTGGGGTACAATACCCCTTTTCCAGCTTTGGTTCAGGACTGATAGTAGTTTTTTCTTCGCTGTTTGGCCCAGCCCCATCAGCATTTCGTTTGTTATCCCGTCTTTTCCGGGAGATTTCCTTTTCTTTAGTGTTCTCATAGCCTCTTCCATTTCACGCATGGTTAGTTTGGCCATCATGTGCTCTTCAGGAGCCGTATTTATGTTTTCGTGTCGCTTTAGCTCTTCGCTAATGTCTGTATGCTCATCTGCAGGGACCTCGATGTGGTTTGCTCTGGCATAGTGATCGACAAAGGCGTTTGCGGCTTTCTTACCTGTGATCAAGTTCTCGCCCTGCTTGATAGTAATTTGTTTATTTGACGGGGTTTCGTCGTTCATGGCTCTGACTAGCTTCCATAGCTTGTTCCCTTCTTTGTCCAGGTTTAAACTTTCCGTTTTGTTTTTCCAACTTTCTCTTGCTGTTTGCTTGAGAGTGTGTTTGTACTTCGCCGTGGCGGCTTTGAGGGCGATGTTCGCCTCCATGGATTTTTCACGTTCTGCCACGTTCCTAGCATTTGTTACTGCATCTTCCACTTTCTGTAACTCATCATTCCAGTAGGGCTTATAGTTTTTCCTAGCTCCTCTTGGGATGGTTTCAGTGGCGGCTTGCATTATTGCCTTGCTTAGGCTCTCTACCATGGGCTTCATTTTGGTGTTTCGTGTGTTGATGGTTTCACACAGCCCATCTGTCAGGATTGCAAATCTGTCCCAGTCGGCTCGTTTGTAATTCCAACGTGGGAGCGGTTTTGTTTCCTGTGGGCCTACTTCCATGTCAATGGTTAGCCTGATCGGCCTGTGGTCGCTACCTGCCAGTTGGTTTAGCACCTGGCGGTCTATTTTATAGTGTATGTCCTGTGTGGAGAAGGCCAAATCTGGAGTCGAGGTGGTATGCCATGTTCTTGAATAGAAGCTAGGGCTATCCTCCGGCCTATTGATTAGGGAGAGATTTGCATCTATCTCCCAATCTTCCACTTCGTCACCTCTGCTGTCTGTGTCAGAGTAGCCCCATCTCTCCGAGTGGCTGTTGAAATCTCCAACTACTATGCAGTTGGAGTCTCTGACCTCCATACTCGAGAGCGATAGGTCTCTGTTTGGTGGTCCGTACAGATTGAAAATGCGGAGCTTCGTCTCTTGAGCCATTATGTCAACTCCTACAATTTCTGCTTGTCCGGTGTGATTGACAGGTACCGCGCTACTCGGTATGCTGTTTCTGGTCAGTATCAGGACCCCTCCTTTGTGGCCTTCTCTATCTAGACGGAAGGTCTGGTATCCTCTGATTGAGAATTTATGGATACTGTTGAGGTGCGTTTCCTGGATACATGCCACGTCAATCTTACCTTCATGCAGGGAATACCAAATCTAA
Source organism: Ariolimax columbianus (assembly GCA_036924085.1). Lineage (NCBI taxonomy): Eukaryota > Metazoa > Mollusca > Gastropoda > Stylommatophora > Arionidae > Ariolimax > Ariolimax columbianus. The sequence goes on from JAVGWX010000011.1 coordinate 17,956,835, forward strand.
AAGCAAAGAAACAAAAAACTAGCAATAGGAGGATGACACTAGGAAGTCATATTGCAATTAAGGCATCTCCGCCATTAAAGTATCAAAATATTATATGGTTCAAACCCTTGCTTGACAATTGGACTGCTTCAGATGATCAGATTACACCCTGATGCAATGCTTTGTATAGTGTTTACTACCACCTTATGTCAAGCTTACTGTATCAACTGCAATTTTTTCCATGGTAGAAACAGATTCCTTCACAGCTTCTTCCAACATGGGTCTCATAGTAGCCAGCTCTGCCTGGAGCTTGGCAACCTCATCGGCTGTGGTCAATAGCTGAAATAGATGTTATGGATTCAGTCAGCAAAACATGGGTAAAACAAACAACCAAGAATGTACAGTTTTTCTTAAATGGGTGTATCTGCATAACAAAAGAATTGAAATGGTACAATTAAATCACAAATGTGGTACTGTTGCAAAGAACTATATATATATTATGTCAGATCAGGTCATCTTGTAACCAGTGAGGTCATTGGGACACACATGAAGACATCCTCACAACCCCACATCTTTCCTCTCTGTCTGTGGTCGCTCCCTGTGCCTCTTCTGGCTTGAGATTTTTTTGGGAAGGCCTCTTCGTCATCTGCTTTGCACCTTCCCGAGCAGAATTGTATTTGCAAGACCATTTGATCTCGATATGTGACCGTACAAAGTGAGTTTCCTTCTTTTGACAGTCGCCAAGAGGTCTTCAAAAGGCCATATTGCTGTTGTAATTCTTTCTCGTATTTCCTCATTTGTAACTCGATCTTTGTACGTGACGTTTAGAAGTCTTTGGAAACATCTCATCTCCAAGGCCTGTATTCTCTGCTGCAGGTCAGCTGTAATTGTCCATGTCTCACAAGCATAGAGGAATATTGACAGGACCAATGTACACATTAATCTGATTTTTGTGCATAGTGCTTATCGTTTGTCTTGCCAGATATCTGGAAAAAATGATATTAGAGGCTATGGTTCTTGACTAGAATCATATAGATTGGCTGTTATGAGAGTGATATTCTGCAAAGCACATGCTATATGATGATGAGAAAATGTAAAACTCAAAGCTTCAGCATAAACAAAACAAAAAACAAAAGTAATGGACATGTATAGTATAAAAAACATTGCCCAGTGACTTGTTCTGACTTTTATGTCTCTATATCTATCTTCAGTCCACTTATGTCATTAGACGTTGTGGGGAAGTGCAACCTCCTTTGTTTCATATTTTTTCGGCAGGTGAAAATCCACTGGTGACTTGCCAGGTCAATCACAGCATCTGTTAGTCCCTGGAATATACGATCGCCTATTTTTGAGACTGCTGGAGGTGGATGAGTAAATTAGAGCAAGGTAGATCCGCAGCCTGCCAGGCGCCATCAAAGCCGCTAACCACATAACCAAGACCTGTTGTTATGGCCACACAGTCCCCTTTTTTGTGACATATTCTCTGTGGGGCGAGAATCCTAAGAATAATTTGTTTAGAGTTTTAACTTGAATTTTGCCCGAGCAGCGGCCGTTTGCGGCTCTTTTAGATTTCCAACTGCTAAGGTATTTTTAATGTACGCGCCATTGCACACGGGTGTCTGATCTCACTACTCAGAGATCAGAGAAAATATTTACCAGATGATCCATGTGAAAAAATCCCGGTGGAGACACCGGGATTTGAACCAACGACCTCTAGCACCCGATGCGAACACCATACCTCGAGACCATTGGACTATTATGTGAACAAACAAAATTTAAATGTTAAAAACTGACCTTATCTAAACCAGTCTTTAATCTTTTCCTGGCAGTTACCAGCTCCACTTTCTTCATTCCCACAAGTTTTGAGAATATACCCAACAATTCAAGGTAACTAGTTGGTGTGACGTAGTTGTGACGGGACATCTCGGCCAGGAACTTGGTAGAGTTTAAAGTTACTGATTCATGGATAATCTGACACATAGAGACCTACAGGAAGGTAAGAAGGTCACTTGTAATATATAACATATTAAAAATGAGGAAAAAAACAACAGACACAACACAAAGAACATAAAACATAGGCAGAAATAAAGTGTAAGCTCAGAGAATAGTAAAGCTGTACATTTTTAAATTGTGTTTTTGTGTGTATAAATGAGGTTTCAAATTAAAACGTAGAATGCCCACAATGAGTAATATTACTGTTTTCGGTGCCCTAAAAAAAAGGGCGTTAAGTAGTTTTTCTCACATCCCAAGCATTCTGATGAAGGTGAACTGGGGTTCCCTAGGAAGTTGTGTTATGCTTGGCTGCATCTACGTGTCACTCACTGCTACAATGGTCACATCAATCCTCCAGCTCGTTAGCCAGCCTGCCATGAAAACTGCATGTTTCCAGGGAGAACTATGAGGAAGTGATGTGTATATTTTGGCCCGTACATTTTGTCTGACCTTGATTGATATGTCTATTCAGTATTTTATGCCTGACCAACCATTAGTCTCCCCTCCCCTAAATGAAAATCTTAAAATTGCAAAAGAGATTTGAAACACCATGCCATTGTCATGTAAGTTGGTAGTATCGTTGCTAAGGACTCCAAGAGTGTGCTGCAGCTTTTTAATCACAGTGAATATAAATCACTTTTAATCATAGTAGCCATTTATATAAGGCAGCTCTATTAATAACATGCACTAAATAGAAGTCGCATTCTGCTATCCATTTTTTTGGCTGCAAAGGGGTGAAACTTTAAATTCATTAGCAAATTAAGGTTAAGTACGATGATGCATTCCTGTCACTCCAGCATGTTCATGAGTGGTGTAGGAAGTTATGAAATGACTTGAGTTCTGTGACAAGACTGTTCTCGACCAGATCATGGACACAGTGGAGTAATACTAAAGTCAACTGCAGCAGCTGAGAGCATCATGATGCAATATTGCAGAATGACTGAATTAAATAGTCATACTTCTAAATGAGGAGGGTATGGGCTAGTGGTTAAGTGACATGGCTCACAACATGAAGGTGTTGGGTTCAATCCCCATCACAGCACCAGCCATTACCCAGAGGAAGCAAACCCTTAGAAAATGCAGGAGGAAGCAGACCATTGCAAAAAATGCATAAAGACGTTGGATGCACTGGGCTGACAGGCGCAAAATAAAAACCGCAGTGCAACGCACACCACCTTGGAGAATTTAGAAATAAGGTGAACGAAAAAACAAAAATATTTCTAAACATCAGCCAAGATTCAGCACATCACATCATCCACGATGTGCTCCCGTTCCACAAATATCTGCAAGTTGAGTGCTACACGTGAACAAAACATTATTTCTAGAGAAATCCATGCACTTTGTAGGCACTTGGGTACTTGAATTGAACACAATGGAGAATATCTGGGCCAGTAGTTTTGCTATCTTTGAGTTGTGTATGGCTTTCCTTACTTCCTTCCTTTTTGGTTTTCAGTGTACCTGCAGATCCATTTCGTCTGGCTGTATATCTGGTATGTCTTGCATGGCTGGTTTATTTAACAACTATTTTAAATGTTCAGCCGATCTTTCTATGTGTTCATTCATGTTAGCAATTATCTGTCCTATTTTATTTTTAATTTAGCCATTCATTTGTTTATATTTACTCATTAGTTTCCTTGTGATATGAAACACATCTTTTATATTTCCTTTTGCAGCTGTCACTCATTAGCTCATCAGTGCATTTCTTCTTGTTCTTTCTAATGCTCATCCTCACCTTTTTGATGGCATATTTCTTGGGTCTGGATTTTAGCATTTGTTCAGGTCTGCTTTCTTTAGCATCCTTTTCTTTATTTTATTTAAGGTGTCTGTAGTCACCTATGACTTGTGTTGACATGGTTTATTCCCTAGAACATCTCTGCAGGTCTCAATATATACCAAATGTTGCCAGTGCTCCTCTGCATTCCCTATGTTCTCTGAATGTTGTGGCATCTGGTATCTGTTTGATAGTGTGATTGTGAACTTGTCTTATATTTGTTCTGGTGGGATTCCACATTAAATTGTTCTCTTGTGCTAAGTGAACCTTTTCATTTTCAGTTTTATTTTGGCTAATAGGAGATGGTAGTCAAATGTCACATCTGACCATCTACATACTTTTACATTCTGTAGTGAGGATCTGAACTTCATATTTATTTCTTTATAATCTATCTGGTTTTAGACATGAGGAAAGTAATTAACAAAGTTAGGCAATAGCAAACTCAAGTTGAAACAATAAAATAGATTATTGTAGTCAAACCAGAAAGTCAAAATCATTAAACCAACTTAATATTCTTCTTCTTCTTCGTTCATCCTCAGATCAAGGTTCCGGTTTCTCTTACAAAGGACACCGTTGTTTGTAAGGCTGTTCCATCTCCATACAGCTTCTGTCTCATATCTGTCTCAAGAGGCCAGCATTGTTCTCTCTTTTCCTGCGTAAGCATACAGCTTTGTAGGATGTGTTCCAAGGTCATTATATGCTACCCACATGGGCACCTGTCATCTGTCACAATCCTCATTTTGTTGTAAAGATTACTCTTGAGTCTGTTATGCTCAGTTCTCAGTCTGAAGATGGTGACTTGCTCTTCTCTAGTTAAGTTAAAGTAGCTGTCTTCTTTTCGGAAGTCGTGGTTTTGATCAGCCCATTTTACCCTGAAGTTAAACCAACTTAATATGTGATGGCAACACTGAGGTGGAAAACGAGCAAAATAACTAAATTAACAAACTATTTTCCTCATTTACATTATTACATGAAAAGAAAAATATTGATGACAATGAAAATAACATTAGTCAACATTATCTTTCTTTCCTTCCTGCTATAATAGAAGCAGATCGTTACCACTTCAGTTGTCATTTTTATTAGAAGTCTGCGTCAAAGTATTGTTCAGATCTTGCAGTAATGGTTTCTGCAGCACTTTATTTGACATAATGGGGTCATTAGCAATGTGCACATTCGTCATAGTCGTCTTTATAATTGAAACAGAGGTTCTATTCATCCTCTTATAAATAAATATATTTTCGAAGTTGTCTGCCGATGTCTTTGTGTATGACAAAGACAAGAATAGTACCACTGCCCCACAGAGAGCATGTCATAAAAGTAAAAAGTAAAGATCCTGTCACGCCATGTGGAGTATAGAAATTATGGTGTTTGGCGCCTATTGTTTGGTGATGCAAGGCACATAGTGGATGATCTGGTCAGCATCACCCCGACCGCCTTTACTTGCCAGGTTTTTATTTGGTACCCAATTGCTGTGGCTTGGTCGACCATGAAGCCAGTTTGCGATCAGAAAAAATCCTGCACCAACTGGAGACCAAACCATAAACACTTGACTTGAAAGCCAGTGCACTAACCACTGTGCTATTGCAGCCCCAGAGCATGTCATAAGAGATAACTGACTGTGTGACATTGCCTAACACTGGCCATGGTTAGGTGGTTTGTTAAGAGCAGCATAGATGGTGCCTAATTGGATGTGGGTCTACTTTGCTTTAGTGTTTGAGTCTATTAGAATGGACTCGTATATCGGTTAACCACCCTCCAAGGAAATGGTTGCACATAGAATCTGCATGGTCTTCTAAACCAGAATAAAGACGTTAAGTTAAATAATAGCTAGGAAAATCACACAGGTGGGTTGATCATCTAAAGAAATTTGTAAAGAAGAAATAAATAAAAACTCCACTGATTCTTTTTCTTCTTCAGCGCTCATCCTGAAAAGTATTTTTGTGCCATAGTTTGCAGTGATCCTGCGATATTTGCGCCTTTCAGTTCAATTCATCCAATTTTAGCACACCATTTTTGAGACAAAAGTTTGCCTTCCCTCTGTGATCCCTAATCTCTTGGCCAGGCTGCATGGTTGCAATCTGTTTCCAGGGTCCCCACTTGGAGGCAAAATAGGGTCTTGGTCAGTTATGGGTCACTGACCCTGAAGCAAGTAGCCAGCTATGTATCACTGGCTGCTGTCAGCTCATTCAGTGCTGCATCTTTGACCCTTTTCCACAGCAAGGCATCCACTAACAGTGACTAAAATGTTCCAATAACGCTGTGTGTTACTTTATTATATGGATATAATATCCTCAGGTAAACATGCTTTCTTTAACATGTGGACAATTTTCCCCATGTGCTTCCTGATGTCCCTTACTGAGGAGGAAAGAATAAGGCCCCTCCACATTCATGGATGTCTTATAAGGTAACTAAAGAAGGTTGTGCATGGGGCTAGTAACCTCATAAAGTATAGGAAATGGGTACAGAAAGTATCACTGCCAGAACACTCAAAGTTCTTTTTGTACAGGCTTCCTGTAAAGATGGATCACAGCATTGACCATATACTTCAGCTGGAGTGAAAAAAGGACAAGATGATGATTGTAAAATGGACAAGTTAACATCAAAAAAGCAATCAGCCAATGTTTTATTGAGACAGACCAAAACAATCATTATCAGATGTGTATATTATGAGATGGATACTAACCAGTCCATCCATGACAGTGTCTGTAGTATCTAGATCTGGAATGTCATTTAGGAACCTCAGAGCTACAGACTTCAATGCATCTGCTGGCCATTGGCTAAACCAGTCAATTGTGCAGCAGTTGACCAAAGCAGGAAATTGACGTAGACGGGCTCGAAATATCTCACCAAGAGGGCTAGAGTGACAGAATAATAATATTCAAAATTATCTAAATCTATCTGAACTATTTTTCAATTAAAATATCAGGGTATTTTTTATACAAGCTAAAATGTAACTTATCATTACTGCTAATATGTCTCTGTTTGCAAATTTTTACAAGCTAAAATGTAACTTGTCGTTACTGCTAATATGTCTTTGTTTGCAAACTTTTACAAGCTAAAATGTAACTTGTCATTACTGCTAATATGTCTTTGTTTGTCTTTTTTCCTTTTACTTTGACTCACTTTTTAATACGTTTGTAGTAGAGAATGACTAGAGCTTGAAAATAGAGCAACTTACAAGAAATATTTAATCAACATTTGTGCAAAATCACAATAACAACAAATTTTTATGTTTAACCTTCATTTTTCAATAAACAGTAAATTTCTTTTCATGTCTGCTATATCCTATCTACTGCTGTTTTCATGTTAGTTATAACATTTCACAATTGTGCTCATTATATTAAGGTAGTAGTAAGTTTACCTTTGCAAAAGGGCAAACATATTTCACTTTTGACTGATATATTTTTTTAATGTCCTGCTTAAATTTAGCACTGAGGTTCACAAAAACAAAATGATTGTGAAGAAATAATGGTGTTCTGAAGATTAACAAAACAAATTTGCTTTCAACTTCTCATCCAATGTGAAACTAAAAAAAACAAACAAAATAGCAATAGAAGAACATTTGAAGTAGCTATATATTCAAATGGAAAACAAATAGATTAAGCCATTCTCAAGCAGTAGAAAGAGCACTGCCAATGAACAAGAGACAAATTACGGAAACGAACTGGTACCATTACAAGACAGTCACTGTTTTCAAATTCTCAGGGCAAGAGGAGTAAAGGCAGATCTAAACATTCATCGAGAAAGGAAGTTGAGACAAACCTAAACATTGCAGGAAGGATGTGGAGTAGCTGGAAATGATGGAGCATGACAGCAGAATTTGTTGAAGATCAATGCTCCGCAAGGAGTTGAAGGGATTTGATTGATTGAAACAATACCGCTACAATGATGAAATGATAAGGTATATTTCTAAGCATGTATACATAAAATATTATATATTATATATTACTTGAAGCTGAATTATACAGTATTGTGGAGCTTGAAACAGGTCTACCCAGGTGAGACCTCCTGCCATTCAAGAAATAAGTGGTCTTCAGAAACTGTAACTTAACTTCATTGTACTGGTTTAGAAGGCTCTATCATTAATATTAACTAGAATGCCCTGAAGACACTTTGAGCAGGCATGTTCACATTCTTGACTTTCAGTACATATTCCATTGGCTATTTCTGTCTTGTCAGACGATAGTAATTGTGCTTTGAAAAAAAAGAGATGTAACTACAGTAACAGTCCATGACGATAAAGAAAATGACTCGTAAGACAAATCCAAGCAGAGAAGCATCTTCCACAGTGTGTGCAAGAAAAGTCAGGACTGTTTGTGAGATTGCATGGTGTGACGTGTCTTCTCAACCGTTAGTTTTCAGCCTATTAGCAATGAGTTTCTCCTTTGTCTGTATTTCATGCTTAATCATGCTTAAACACAATCCATGGTGTCCTGTTCCCATGATTCCAAATTGATGTCTGCATCATTCATATCCCGCTTGCATACATCCTTGTACCGAAGTAATGGCCGGGCCTGGGACTTTTTCCCCAACTGTAATTCCCTCTAAGATCTTGTGGTATTCTGCCATCATCCATCCTCTAACACTACAAATTCTGCTTGGACTATCGCTTCTCCCCCCCCCCCTCTCCCCTCTCCAACCATTCTACTGCAACTTACCAATTCTTATTTTTGTATCCTTTATTATTAAATGTGAAGCATAGTTGATTCTTCTGATCCCAAAGAAGTTCAAACTTGTCTTAGTTTCTGGACCTACCATCTCACAAAATCTCTACAAAACATTGATCAAAAAACAAATAAAAACTGCACCTCATGGTTAGCACAGTGTGGAGATTGTTGCGTACACGTTTTGTGTAGGCCGAAAATAAATTGGTTTTGGTAGGTTGAATGCCTGCATCCTGCACAATGGGTTTCATCTCTGTGTAGATCTGCTCCAACTCATCAAATCCATAAATGTTGGGCACATCCCCAGCATTGAGAATGTTGTTGATGTCCTCTAGGAAAGACTCACTTTTGATCTGTTAAAGATGTCATCAGCATTTCAGTATAAATTTATATTTGTAGTGTTTGATGGTAAACAAAAACTGTTCAATAGTTCTTTTCATCAATTCATTATGGCATTTATCAAATCACTATGGTCCACTAGATGATGGAGAGGAAAGTTGGGAAGGGGACTGGAAGAATGAATTTATCAGGCTGCAGAATATAGGCTAGTGTATGCTAAGGATATCTTTCTTGTTGAACGTGATGGAAATAATTTCACACCTAGATCCTTTTGTCTACATGGCCAATATCCCAGCCACTCAGCCACACATTTTTGCAGTGATTACCAGTAATAATATATGTTACATATAGAAAAGAATTAAAATTGTGATGTTTTTGTTGTTGTTTATTGTTTAATGTCCACAATGAGTAAGTTGAGATCTTTTTGTGCGCGTTGAAAAAGACGTTTAGTGGCGAGTTGTAGTAGCTTTTCTTCCTTCACAAGCCTGCTGATAAAGGTGGACCACGGTTCTCCAGGCGGTTGTGATATGCTTGGTTTCATCTGCATGGCGCTCACTACTATGGGGATCACATCGATCCAAATCTCGTCAGTCAGGCTACCTTGAATCAGCCTGTTTCCAGAGAACGCTACATAGAAGAGAAATTGTGGTCTTGGTCAGTGAATTGTGCCCAATCCTGACATGACGTCCTGGTCAGTGCCTGACTGGACGTCCTGGTCAGTGCCTGACTGGACGAGCGTCTCAGTTGCCCTAAAATTAAAATTGTGATACATTTCCATAACATTAGCCTGCCTGCATTTGTGAAAATTATGAAAAAATGTATTTTAAAAGTGTAAATTAATTTTAAATATTTGTTCTAAAACCACCTCACATGTGGATTCAAGATTATTTCCTGAGGATGCATGAATAGCACCACTGTATCATACTGTATGTCTTTCCATGGCAAGACATAATGAAGAATGAAGACCTATAAAAAAGAAGCCAACAACACTTCCAATACAGCAACATAAATATAGGAAATGGGGTTTGATAGGACACATTCTACAGAAATCACCATCAAACATGGCCTGGCAGGCCCTGACATAGAATCCACATTGAAAGAGGAAGAGAGGTAGACCAAGAAACACCTGGATAAGTGACTGTGAAAATTAACTTTGGTCCCTGGGTCTCAACTGGAGAGAGGTAAAATGTGCAGCTCATGAGTGAAGTTGCTGGAGGAGGGTTGCCAATGGCCTTTGCCCTGAAAGGAGTGACAGACATTGATTGATTGATTGATCATACTAAATATGATTTAAAAGCACATTGGTCAGGGTTGTTCATGAGACTAGCAACTTCACATCAGGTAAAAGAAAATGCCACAGAAAACTGCACACATAAATGATTTGGCACAGCCCATCCTACAAAGAAGTCAGCCATGTTCTTATTGAAGCATGGAAAACAAAAGATGCAGATGCATTCTTTAACAACAGAATTAAGCTTCTCTTTTACAAGTGGTAAAAGCTACAACTGTCAACAAATTATTTGTAATGAATTTACACAATTCAATTCCACATAAACTCAGTTGCTTAGTAATTTAATAGAAACTCATCATGTGATAATTTCACAGAAGCTCATATATGCAGTAATTCAAAAGAAACTCTTTGTCCATTTGGACAACCAGCAAAGAACTGTTGAAGTAGTCAATGACCATCCAAATTGATGACATCATTCAGAGTAGAACAAACTTCTTCCACTTTGCTCCGTCTGCAGGCTTAGCTGTGATTAATATCAGAAACTAATTTGTTTCTTATATGAGGATTAGTACAGCAAAGATGGAGGCAATTCAAATCAGCAGAATAGAGAAAACACTAAATGTACAGATAAAAATTACAGAGCTTAAACAAGTCAGTGAATTCAAATACTTGCGCAGCGTGTTCACACAAGATGGAAGGCTAGATAGAGAGGTGGAATCAAGAACACAGAAAGCTAATGTGGTTTCCTATCAGCTCTCACCATTACTAAGACACAGACACATTCCAATGATGACAAAGAGACAGCTGATAAATAGGATTTTTATACCAACTCTCTGCTACCAGTGTCAGACATGGACTCTCACTAAAGCACAAGAAAGAAAAATCATGGTATGCGAAATGCGGTGTTTGAGAAAGACTATCGGGGTCACAAGGCTGGACAGATTAAGAAACCAAATAATCAGACAGATGGTGGGTGCAACACCGTGCATGGAATACATAGAAAGGCAGAGAATTAAATGGTTCGGACACCTGACAAGAATGCAACCAAAGTTACCAGCCGCTTCTATCTACAATACCAAACATCAGGGTTATAAAGCAAGAGGCAGACCATGTAAAAGATGGATAGATGGGGACAGTGAGACACTGAAGAAACACAAAATGTCAACAACATCAGTGACAAGATGGCACACGACAGAAAGCTACACCTTCCCACGGCGTCTCACGACACAAGTGGGTTTAAGATGATGATGATGACTAACTTTTTTATTAATTATTTTTTTTTGTTGCTTTGCCTTATTTTCTCTATTCCTCAATGTGGTTTGCATTGCACTGTGGTTTTTATTTTACACCTGTCTGCCCAGTGCATCTGACTTCTGCATGCATTTTATGCTTCCTGCTGCATTTTCTAATGGTTTGCTTCCCCGGGGTAACAGCCGGTGCTGTGATGGGGATCAAACCCAGCACCTTTGGGTTGTGAGCCATGTAACTTAACCACTAGTCTACGCCATCCCCCACTTGTTTATTAATTCAAAGAAACTTTACCTGTGTGTCACTAAATAAGAACACGATGGGCTTGTTCTTCAAACCAGCTTTCATCATGACTTGTCTCAAATCTTCTCTCCATTCAGCAGTGCCATAGTTTTTGGACAGCACAATTTGGAAACAGTCAAACTCTGACCTAGAAGTAAGTATTAAAAATAATGTAAGTATGTCAAATCGTAATCAACTTGATTAATCACAATCCATCTATCTTCAACCCACTTGTGTCATTAGATGTCGTAGGGAGGTGTGACATTTGTTTCACATTTTTTGGCAGATGAAAATCTGCTGGTGACTTGCCAGGTCAATTACAGTATCTGATCACACATCAACATTAGAAAAACTGAGGTACTCTTCCAGCCTACTCCTGGGAAGTTGTACATTGAACCAGACATTAGTTTACAGAACCAAATGCTCAAGACTGTCAATATCTTTACCTACTTTAACTTAATGTTTTTTATACTGGTTTAGAAGACTCTGCAGAGTCTGTAAACAACCAAATTCTTTTACATTTCCTTTCTCTAAAAGCTATGTACATCCAATCTATTCTTAAATGCATTAATTGTCCCTTCCTCCACTACTTCCTATGGCAATACATTCCAAGCATTCACCACTCTCTGACTAAAAAAATATTTCCTAATATCTAATCTTGACCGTTCTTTAGTTAATTTGTAGCTATGCTCTCTTGTTCTTGTAGGTGGTTGTACTTTGAAAAACTTGTTATAGTCTAATTTATCTGTTTCTTTGATTATGCTGTACCTATGATTTACCACTAAGCATGATCTACTGAATAAGCATGATCTACTGAATAAGCATGATCTACAGAAAATGTGCTCGTTGTAGGTATCTAGACAACTTACTGATCAACACAACATTAACCGAATGAGTCTGTCCTTGCACTGATAAAGCAATGGGATCAGTATATCAATGTTGGTGGGAATATTGTTGAGAAATAATGGACAATGTAAGTGCAATAATAAATGCGTTTCAAGTTCACATCTCATTTAGTTTTATTGTAATAGACATCAGTGACCTACTTACTGACTTGCCCTCATATTACATCAGTTACCTTCTTTCTTTAATGTTCTCCAACTGATAGGATACATTTACACTTACATATGAGCTGCCAGACGGGTAAGACTTTGCCTTCCACTGCCACCCATGCCCAAGAGAAGAGCATTTCCAAAAGGCTGGCGGATTATCCGAGCAATGCGGCTGACATGGGTCACTGCATCCATGAAGAGTACTAGCCTCATCTGAGCAGTGTTGACTTGGTTATAGTCTTCCAAAAATTCATCAATGGTCTTCACTAGCTGGAAGAATAATAATGGAGGAAACCTGGTACATAAAAGTGATACACAGGATACAAAAATGATTAAAATCTGTGAAAATCTTCATCAACATATAAGTCAGGATGCTGGAAGACAAATCGTGTGCAACTGACCCACTCTCGACGAAGATAGGAGACTAACTTCCAGTAAGACAGAACATACTGATCAGACTATGTTAGTCAAGGTCAGATGAAACAGAGATCGAGACCCGACCTTACTTCTATGCAGCTTTCTCTGGAAACATGCTGCTTCATTACAGGCTGGTTAACAAGATGGGGTTTGGCACTATAATCCCCATAGTTGCAAGCTGGCTGAGAGGGTCTTGCATTGTACTAGTCAGTTGGACACTGGTCCACCTTCTCAAGATGTGAGGAGAGCCACTGCAACCTGCCATCAAAGAAAGTCATCAAGAGTACATAACTCAAGAACGAGTGTCATTAGCAACAACAGCAACAACAACCCTACTCCTGACATAGGTAAAGTAGTGACAAATAATACTGTTATGGAACTCTTTCTGGAATTGAAATAAATACACTGTACACCATTCACTGAGGATCTATTAGAGAGCAAGTCTAGTGCGAGCAGCTGCAGTAATTCCAGCTTCAATAATGTATTTTAAAGTTATTACAGTTAGAAAGCTTGCTGTTGGATTTTCCAACTCAAACTGGTTCACTGCCTGTTCTCTCCAGACCTACTGTCTGCCAGCTCTCACCAGTGGGTGCTCCATTCTGAGCATCCAAAGTGGGCCGGAATGTTTAATTTGATAACCCCTTGGAGACCTGAATTAATTAACACAAGTTGTGTGAGATTTATGAAATGTTGTCTGACCATTCGAGTAGTTCCCATGGTACACAATTAGGCCCCTGCTTCCCTCCCTGCATGTCATAGGAAGTGAAAAGAAAAGGCTGTGTATAGGGTTGACAACCTCATCATGTAACAATCATTACTGCCATTCTGCTCTGCAGATGATTGGAATCAGAATACGCTTAAAAGCTGATTAGGACAGCAACATTTTGGCCTTTGCTTCACAGACGAAACAATGGGAAAAAGAAGAATAAAAAGATTAAATGATTCTTTCATTTCTTCTTTTTCTGCTCGAATAGGACAAACCCCTAATGCGAAAAGGGATAAATGCTTTGGTGCAGGTTTCCAGCACAGATATCAAAACTGCAGTGGTGACTCTCCAAAAACCAAAATTATGACAATGCAAAAGATCTTAACATAGGCAAGATTTAAAGATTATATTTTCTTTCAACTAATCAGAAAAAATGTGTTTCACCTGTCTAAGAAATAACATTGGCAAAACCAGGATTAATAAAAGCTAAGATTTTTCCTGAAATACAGGTCCACAGTGTTTAACTAAACTTAACTAACTTAATTATACTAGTTTAGAAAGCTCTACAGAGTCTGTATACAACTAGTTTATTCCACTTCACTGATACTAAAAATGACTGATCATCAAATTTATTTTTTAATGCATTATTAACTGATTCTGCCTCCACCACATCCTGTGGCAATGCATTCCAAGCATTCACCACTTTGTAACTGAAAAATATTTTTTAATATCTAATCTGGACCTGTTTTTAAATAATTTGAAGCTGTGCCCTCTAGTTCTTGTAGCCGATTGAACTTTGAAAAACTTGGTATAGTCTATATTATTTTCTATTCATTAATTTATAAACTTATATTAAGTCACCTCGAATTCTTCTCTCTTCTGGACACTACAGACCAGTTTTTCTGAGTCTCTTTTCATAACTATAATTCTGGAATCCCATGAACATTTTTGAAGCTCTTCTTTGAATCCTTTCTACCATTTCTATATCTACTCTTTGATAAGGATTCCACATCTGAATATAGTACTCTAATTTAGGTCTTACCAACGATTTTTATGGTTTGACTATCACTTCCTTGTTCATATGTGTAAAGTCTATTTTAATCATACCCAGCATTGCATAAGCATTTTTTACTGCCACCTCGACTTGCTCCAGCATCTTACCTGTATGATATATTATGACACCAAGCTTCATTATCCTTTTATATCTGTCTAATATTGTTCCCTCCCATCATGTAGTTATGTTCCATACTGGATCTTCCAATGTGGATAACTATACATTTTTCTACATTAAACTCCCTCTGCCAGCTCACAGATTTATGAATCGTAGATAAATCTGATCTCAATAAATCCACCTCTGCTGGAGAAGAGACACTGTCGAATAATTTTGTGTTATTCGTGAACTTTGCAATTATGGTCCAGAAAAGAGAAGAATTCAAGGTGATTTTAATACAGATTTTTAAAAGGTAATCAACGGAAAGCATAAGTAATCCACAAATAATACAACTTAAGATTAAGGATAGAAAATTATAATAAATAGGAAATGCCATCAGAAAATAGCCCACCAAGACAATTTGGCATGTGCTGGACTGAAGGATAGGAGGAGAGATGAGTGAAAAATGCCAAAAACAGCTGGTAAAATTTGAAGCTAAAGAATTAAATAAAAATATGTCATTGATCTAAATACTACCTGTGAATAAAAGACAATACTAGGAAAACATGGCTACCTTTTCATGGTCTTCAATTAATGTGTAAGGCCTTGGCTCCATGTTGGCATTCATATAATCCCCAAATATAACTGGCCTTTGTACAACAACATCATTGAAGCTGGTATGAAAGTCAGCCTCCATCTTGTCCTTGAGTAAATTCTCAAACCAATTGCGATCATCATCATTCACCAAACGATCTTGAAAGACTCGACAACTCTCATGGTACCACAGACGCAACAGATCTGTTATGTTCTGAAATAATAAGCTGATTCATTGATAAATACAATAATAACTTCATTTTTTGTATTGTATGAAATTCAATAGGATTTGACAAAACAACTTGATGATCTGAACTGCCACTGACTTGGCTCTTCTCTCCCATAACTATAATCAGATATATAATAATTATTTAATAAAAATATTATTTATTATTAACATAACTAGATAAAATCATAGAAACAACACATCGCAACAGCAGAATGAAGTACCTGCAAAATATTGTGGGTGTAACAAGAAGAGACATGAACAGAAAGAATGACATCAGAAGACTAGTGAGAACAACACCAGTAGACTAAATCAAAAGACAGCAACTCAAATAGTTTGGCCACATAACATGACTACCACCTCACAGCACCCACCAGCAAGCAATGCTATTTAGATACAACTGATTCAAGGCCTAAGGCCGACCACGAAAAACATGACAGATGAAAATATCTCTGAGGCGGTGAATGCCACTGTGCATGAGGCACACTGTTGGGCTAGTTCTAGAGATCTCTTCATAACCTTATGCTGGAAGGCATAATATTATAAGCAAAAAGGGGATCAAGATGCTGAGCAGCGCATCATGAGCTGCAGTGGTCAGAGACCGATAGCTGACTGCCAGCATCAGGGCCAGCGAACAAGAGCTGCCAAGACCTCCACATGGTGATCCTGGATAACAGGCTGCAACAGAGCAGACTGACTAAGGAGAAGAGATCAAAGAGGGAATGCTAACTCGGTACTCAAAAAATGTTTGCTAAAGTCAGATGTGTTGGATTGAAAGGTGCAAATATCGCAGCCAAGCTGTAAACTATGACAACGCATTCCGTTCTCTGGACTACTTTCTGCTACTTAAGCCCTTGTCAGGGTGTGGTAGTGGGAGATTGAGAATGAGTTAAGCCAAGCCATAAGCAAAAAGAAAAGAAAGAAGAAGATGCAAAATAAAATTATAAAAGCTGATGAGAGGCCACTGAAATTGGAAATGAAAACCCACCATGAAAAAACAAAGAATAAATACATCCAACAACAATCAGATTGTTTATGAGACATGAAAATATAGCACAGTGAAAGAGCTGACAGCAGTCAGTAACTCATAGCTGGCTGCTTGCATCAGGTTCAGCGAACCAGAGCTGACCAAGACCCTATTCTGCCTCCCTAAAAATATGCTGTGCTAGTGCAGTCTGGCTAAGATAATAGGGAAGGCAAATCCAGTAATCAAAAAAGCCATCTGAAACCAGATGTGTCAGACTAAAAGCACATATTGTAGCCTTGCTGTAAACCATAACACAACATCAGAACATCCATTTCAGGATGAACGCCGGAGAAAAAGTAGAAGATTGTAATGGGAGACTGCCAGAACAGAACCGACTGGAACATGAGTTGGTACTCACACAAGACCCAAAGAACACAGTACTGCTCAAACCCAGCCCTCTAAGCAGAGAAATTGACCTACCAGCTATCACTAACTCACGCAAGACTTGAGACTTGCACAAAGTCAACCACACTTGCAGAAGTACAGGTTGACTAAAACAGACATACTCCTACAGAACAGAACCGACTGGAACGTGAGTTGGTACTCACACAAGACCCAAAGAACACAGTACTGCTCAAACCCAGCCCTCTAAGCAGAGAAATTCACCTACCGTCTATCACTAACTTGCGCAAGAGTTGGTACTCACACAAGACCCAAAGAACACAGTACTGCTCAAACCTAGCCCTCTAAGCAGAGAAATTGACCTACCGGCTATCACTAACTCACGCAAGACTTGAGACTTGCACAAAGTCAACCACACTTGCAGAAGTACAGGTTGACTAAAACAGACATACTCCTACAGAACAGAACTGACTGGAACGTGAGTTGGTACTCACACAAGACCCAAAGAACACAGTACTGCTCAAACCCAGCCCTCTAAGCAGAGAAATTGACCTACCGGCTATCACTAACTCACGCAAGACTTGAGACTTGCACAAAGTCAACCACACTTGCAGAAGTACAGGTTGACTAAAACAGACATACTCCTACAGAACAGAACTGACTGGAACGTGAGTTGGTACTCACACAAGACCCAAAGAACACAGTACTGCTCAAACCCAGCCCTCTAAGCAGAGAAATTGACCTACCGGCTATCACTAACTCACGCAAGACTTGAGACTTGCACAAAGTCAACCACACTTGCAGAAGTACAGGTTGACTAAAACAGACATACTCCTACAGAACAGAACCGACTGGAACGTGAGTTGGTACTCACACAAGACCCAAAGAACACAGTACTGCTCAAACCCAGCCCTCTAAGCAGAGAAATTGACCTACCGGCTATCACTAACTCACGCAAGACTTGAGACTTGCACAAAGTCAACCACACTTGCAGAAGTACAGGTTGACTAAAACAGACATACTCCTACAGAACAGAACTGACTGGAACGTGAGTTGGTACTCACACAAGACCCAAAGAACACAGTACTGCTCAAACCCAGCCCTCTAAGCAGAGAAATTGACCTACCGGCTATCACTAACTCACGCAAGACTTGAGACTTGCACAAAGTCAACCACACTTGCAGAAGTACAGGTTGACTAAAACAGACATACTCCTACAGAACAGAACTGACTGGAACGTGAGTTGGTACTCACACAAGACCCAAAGAACACAGTACTGCTCAAACCCAGCCCTCTAAGCAGAGAAATTGACCTACCGGCTATCACTAACTCACGCAAGACTTGAGACTTGCACAAAGTCAACCACACTTGCAGAAGTACAGGTTGACTAAAACAGACATACTCCTACAGAACAGAACCGACTGGAACGTGAGTTGGTACTCACACAAGACCCAAAGAACACAGTACTGCTCAAACCCAGCCCTCTAAGCAGAGAAATTGACCTACCGGCTATCACTAACTCACGCAAGACTTGAGACTTGCACAAAGTCAACCACACTTGCAGAAGTACAGGTTGACTAAAACAGACATACTCCTACAGAACAGAACTGACTGGAACGTGAGTTGGTACTCACACAAGACCCAAAGAACACAGTACTGCTCAAACCCAGCCCTCTAAGCAGAGAAATTGACCTACCGGCTATCACTAACTCACGCAAGACTTGAGACTTGCACAAAGTCAACCACACTTGCAGAAGTACAGGTTGACTAAAACAGACATACTCCTACAGAACAGAACTGACTGGAACGTGAGTTGGTACTCACACAAGACCCAAAGAACACAGTACTGCTCAAACCCAGCCCTCTAAGCAGAGAAATTGACCTACCGGCTATCACTAACTCACGCAAGACTTGAGACTTGCACAAAGTCAACCACACTTGCAGAAGTACAGGTTGACTAAAACAGACATACTCCTACAGAACAGAACTGACTGGAACGTGAGTTGGTACTCACACAAGACCCAAAGAACACAGTACTGCTCAAACCCAGCCCTCTAAGCAGAGAAATTGACCTACCGGCTATCACTAACTCACGCAAGACTTGAGACTTGCACAAAGTCAACCACACTTGCAGAAGTACAGGTTGACTAAAACAGACATACTCCTACAGAACAGAACTGACTGGAACGTGAGTTGGTACTCACACAAGACCCAAAGAACACAGTACTGCTCAAACCCAGCCCTCTAAGCAGAGAAATTGACCTACCGGCTATCACTAACTCACGCAAGACTTGAGACTTGCACAAAGTCAACCACACTTGCAGAAGTACAGGTTGACTAAAACAGACATACTCCTACAGAACAGAACTGACTGGAACGTGAGTTGGTACTCACACAAGACCCAAAGAACACAGTACTGCTCAAACCCAGCCCTCTAAGCAGAGAAATTGACCTACCGGCTATCACTAACTCACGCAAGACTTGAGACTTGCACAAAGTCAACCACACTTGCAGAAGTACAGGTTGACTAAAACAGACATACTCCTACAGAACAGAACTGACTGGAACGTGAGTTGGTACTCACACAAGACCCAAAGAACACAGTACTGCTCAAACCCAGCCCTCTAAGCAGAGAAATTGACCTACCGGCTATCACTAACTCACGCAAGACTTGAGACTTGCACAAAGTCAACCACACTTGCAGAAGTACAGGTTGACTAAAACAGACATACTCCTACAGAACAGAACCGACTGGAACGTGAGTTGGTACTCACACAAGACCCAAAGAACACAGTACTGCTCAAACCCAGCCCTCTAAGCAGAGAAATTGACCTACCGGCTATCACTAACTCACGCAAGACTTGAGACTTGCACAAAGTCAACCACACTTGCAGAAGTACAGGTTGACTAAAACAGACATACTCCTACAGAACAGAACTGACTGGAACGTGAGTTGGTACTCACACAAGACCCAAAGAACACAGTACTGCTCAAACCCAGCCCTCTAAGCAGAGAAATTGACCTACCGGCTATCACTAACTCATGCAAGACTTGAGACTTGCACAAAGTCAACCACACTTGCAGAAGTACAGGTTGACTAAAACAGACATACTCCTACAGAACAGAACTGACTGGAACGTGAGTTGGTACTCACACAAGACCCAAAGAACACAGTACTGCTCAAACCCAGCCCTCTAAGCAGAGAAATTGACCTACCGGCTATCACTAACTCACGCAAGACTTGAGACTTGCACAAAGTCAACCACACTTGCAGAAGTACAGGTTGACTAAAACAGACATACTCCTACAGAACAGAACCGACTGGAACGTGAGTTGGTACTCACACAAGACCCAAAGAACACAGTACTGCTCAAACCCAGCCCTCTAAGCAGAGAAATTGACCTACCGGCTATCACTAACTCACGCAAGACTTGAGACTTGCACAAAGTCAACCACACTTGCAGAAGTACAGGTTGACTAAAACAGACATACTCCTACAGAACAGAACTGACTGGAACGTGAGTTGGTACTCACACAAGACCCAAAGAACACAGTACTGCTCAAACCCAGCCCTATAAGCAGAGAAATTGACCTACCGGCTATCACTAACTCACGCAAGACTTGAGACTTGCAGAAAGTCAACCACACTTGCAGAAGTACAGGTTGACTAAAACAGACATACTCCTACAGAACAGAACTGACTGGAACGTGAGTTGGTACTCACACAAGACCCAAAGAACACAGTACTGCTCAAACCCAGCCCTCTAAGCAGAGAAATTGACCTACCGGCTATCACTAACTCACGCAAGACTTGAGACTTGCACAAAGTCAACCACACTTGCAGAAGTACAGGTTGACTAAAACAGACATACTCCTACAGAACAGAACTGACTGGAACGTGAGTTGGTACTCACACAAGACCCAAAGAACACAGTACTGCTCAAACCCAGCCCTCTAAGCAGAGAAATTGACCTACCGGCTATCACTAACTCACGCAAGACTTGAGACTTGCACAAAGTCAACCACACTTGCAGAAGTACAGGTTGACTAAAACAGACATACTCCTACAGAACAGAACTGACTGGAACGTGAGTTGGTACTCACACAAGACCCAAAGAACACAGTACTGCTCAAACCCAGCCCTCTAAGCAGAGAAATTGACCTACCGGCTATCACTAACTCACGCAAGACTTGAGACTTGCACAAAGTCAACCACACTTGCAGAAGTACAGGTTGACTAAAACAGACATACTCCTACAGAACAGAACCGACTGGAACGTGAGTTGGTACTCACACAAGACCCAAAGAACACAGTACTGCTCAAACCCAGCCCTCTAAGCAGAGAAATTGACCTACCGGCTATCACTAACTCACGCAAGACTTGAGACTTGCACAAAGTCAACCACACTTGCAGAAGTACAGGTTGACTAAAACAGACATACTCCTACAGAACAGAACCGACTGGAACGTGAGTTGGTACTCACACAAGACCCAAAGAACACAGTACTGCTCAAACCCAGCCCTCTAAGCAGAGAAATTGACCTACCAGCTATCACTAACTCACGCAAGACTTGAGACTTGCACAAAGTCAACCACACTTGCAGAAGTACAGGTTGACTAAAACAGACATACTCCTACAGAACAGAACTGACTGGAACGTGAGTTGGTACTCACACAAGACCCAAAGAACACAGTACTGCTCAAACCCAGCCCTATAAGCAGAGAAATTGACCTACCGGCTATCACTAACTCACGCAAGACTTGAGACTTGCAGAAAGTCAACCACACTTGCAGAAGTACAGGTTGACTAAAACAGACATACTCCTACAGAACAGAACTGACTGGAACGTGAGTTGGTACTCACACAAGACCCAAAGAACACATTACTGCTCAAACCCAGCCC
Organism: Ariolimax columbianus; assembly: GCA_036924085.1. Classification (NCBI taxonomy): domain Eukaryota; kingdom Metazoa; phylum Mollusca; class Gastropoda; order Stylommatophora; family Arionidae; genus Ariolimax; species Ariolimax columbianus. The sequence goes on from JAVGWX010000011.1 coordinate 17,978,758, forward strand.
TCTAAGCAGAGAAATTGACCTACCGGCTATCACTAACTCACGCAAGACTTGAGACTTGCACAAAGTCAACCACACTTGCAGAAGTACAGGTTGACTAAAACAGACATACTCCTACAGAACAGAACTGACTGGAACGTGAGTTGGTACTCACACAAGACCCAAAGAACACAGTACTGCTCAAACCCAGCCCTCTAAGCAGAGAAATTGACCTACCGGCTATCACTAACTCACGCAAGACTTGAGACTTGCACAAAGTCAACCACACTTGCAGAAGTACAGGTTGACTAAAACAGACATACTCCTACAGAACAGAACTGACTGGAACGTGAGTTGGTACTCACACAAGACCCAAAGAACACAGTACTGCTCAAACCCAGCCCTCTAAGCAGAGAAATTGACCTACCGGCTATCACTAACTCACGCAAGACTTGAGACTTGCACAAAGTCAACCACACTTGCAGAAGTACAGGTTGACTAAAACAGACATACTCCTACAGAACAGAACCGACTGGAACGTGAGTTGGTACTCACACAAGACCCAAAGAACACAGTACTGCTCAAACCCAGCCCTCTAAGCAGAGAAATTGACCTACCGGCTATCACTAACTCACGCAAGACTTGAGACTTGCACAAAGTCAACCACACTTGCAGAAGTACAGGTTGACTAAAACAGACATACTCCTACAGAACAGAACCGACTGGAACGTGAGTTGGTACTCACACAAGACCCAAAGAACACAGTACTGCTCAAACCCAGCCCTCTAAGCAGAGAAATTGACCTACCAGCTATCACTAACTCACGCAAGACTTGAGACTTGCACAAAGTCAACCACACTTGCAGAAGTACAGGTTGACTAAAACAGACATACTCCTACAAGATCTGGAATCATTCATATCTTAGTAAAAATATAGACAAAGTAGGAAGTACAGATAAGATAGCAAAATAAGAATGTAAAAGGTGAGAGAGCTTTCTTCTTCTTCTTCTTCTTCTTCTGCGTACACAGTCAGACAGTAACCATTATTTTTTCGAAAAAAGCGGCGGTCATCCTGAGACTCTCGCCGCTACCATAGAGCTTGTCTTGCAGTTCCACTGGCAATGGCCACATCTGCTCTCTCTGATCCTCGTATGTCGGGCAGTTCTGCAGCAGATGTTCAGTGGTCATTTTACCAGTACCGCACGGGCATTCGTCGGTACACCCTATCTTCAGTTTGTTGAATAGGTGGTACCTCAGTCTGTTGTGGCCAGTGCGAAGTCTGAAGACAACGACCTGCTCTCTTCAGTTCAACTGGTAATAGGCATCGTTTTTGGTGTAACCGGTATGTTCGGTTTCCCATTTGGTCATGTACCTGGCTTTGATAAGCCGTTTTGACTCTTCGTACGTCATACTGGTATCTGTTTGTGGTAGCCTTGCACCTTCTTTTGCCAGTCTGTCTGCCTCCTCGTTGCCTTGGATGTTGCAGTGTGACGGAACCCACTGTACCACTACCCTTTTTGGTGCGGACTGCTGGCACAGTTTGCAGAGTGCTGCTCTTAAGTCATTAAGCTCAGTGTTTTTCTGGCTTTTTAGCGCTGTGACTACGGCGAGAGCATCTGTCAGCAAGACTATATGGCTCTCATTTTCACTGTGTGTTACCATTTCTTCCACTGCCGCCCTCAGTGCCTCTGCCTCCGCTCTGAAATTGCTGAGAGAGCTTTCATTTTATTGAGAAACTTATTGACATCAAAGGAAATTAAGTCTAACACAAAACTTAAAATCTTCAACCACAATGCAAATGTCATTTTATTATATGGTCCTAAAGCATGAATAAGTGACAACCATAAAGTTACATACTTTTATAGATGTGTGCCAACATTGAATAAATATATTTAAATGGCATGATAAAATCACTAATGTGGAACTGTTGGTCAGAACCAGACAGAATAGAGAGATTGAAATGGTATGATAAAATCAGTATTGTGTCACTTTTGGAAAAAACCAGACAGATATCAGTGAAACATGACATGAGAAGGCTCAGGCGTTGGATGGGATACACATTAAAAAAGCCAGTTGATAGCATTACAATATAGTCTCTGGTCTGGAATTCCCAAGGCAAGGGAAGAAGAGGAATGTCTAAATACACATGGAGAAGAGGGCTTGAGACAAACATAAAGGAAACATGGGAGTCATGGAACAAGACTTGTGTGTATTTGTTGAAGACCTGTGCTCCCCACTGAGCTAAACAGTTTTGATGATAATGTCTGTATGAAGGTTTCAGTTTGTTCCAGTGATGCAGTGTGTATGAATAATGATCTTCAAGAGAAGCAATCTGTTCTGAGAACTCCTGCATGGATACTGGGAACCTCTATTGTAAGATAGTGAGCAAATGACGGCAAAGTATTTAGTGACATGGCTCATAACCCAAACATGAATATGTTCAGATTCAGTAAACTTGTTCTCCATATTGGAAGTAAACTCATTTTTAAAATGTGTGCTGTAGTTAGATGCACTGGACTGTAAGGCATAAAACACAGTGCAACATACTCCCCGTTCAAAAACAAGATAAATGGAAAAAAAGTGAGGTGGATTAGTGGTTGTTTTCTAAGCTACTCCTATCTGAGTCATTTACTTTTGACAAATTCTCTGGTAGCAGATTTCAGTGGCTCTTCTTACATCCTCGGTCTTATTGAAGAAGTTGGACGTTGGTCCTTCTTTGCTATAGTGCACTGCAAGCCGTCTCAGCAGACTCACCACCACAATGTCGATCTCAGCCTCATTGGTCAGGTGGTGTAACACAGTGTCCTTCTAGGTGGATACTTGTACTTGATATGTGGTTTCGAGTGGATGAGTTGTTGTTGTTTCGAATGCCCACAATGAGTAAGTTTGCTCTTTTTTGCACCATAAAAAGGACGTTAAGTGGTGGTTTGTAGTAGCTTTATTCACATCCCGAGTGTGCTAATGAACGTGGACCTGCGCCCTCCAGGCAGGTGTGTCCCAAGCTTGGCTTCATCTGCATGTCAATTCACTACTACTGTGATCACGTCTATCCCTCACTTTTGTTAGCCAGGCTACCATGAAAACAGCCCATTTCCAGGGAGGGCTACTAGGAAGCCGAGGTGAGGGTCTTAGCCAGAATTTTTTGCCTGACCCTGACTAACATGTCTGATCAGTATATTTTGCCTGACCAGACAGTCTTCCTCCTCGCTGATAGAGGTAGACCGGGGTCGTCCAGTTGGTTGTGCTATTCTTGACTTCCTCTGCATGCCGCTCACTACTATGTGGATCACATCAATCCTTCATCTCGTTAGCCAGACTGCCATGAAAAAAGCCCAATTCCAGGGAGGGCTACTAGAAAGTCGAGGTGGGGGTCTTTGTCAGTAAATAAATTTTGCCTGACCCTGACTAAGATGTCTGATCAGTATGTTCTGTCCGACTCTGATCAGTATGTTTTGTCTGACTAGACGTTAGTTTTCCTCCCCTGAATGGATGAGAGATGTAGGCATGACAAACATCAAACAAAATCAAAGTGCCAACACAATTACTTGAGTACAACCTTTATACTGTCAGGCAAGCACATGAGCATGCCCTGGAAGACCTTGGAGAGATCCCTCAAGTTGAAAGTATAGTGAGACTTGGCTGGAGTAGGTAGCAGTTGAGTCTGGATTGTGTTGTACATGGCAATGCACGTGGTCACCATCCGGCTGCAATACTCGGATACTGATGAATTCTGGGCTGTAGAAGAAAGGCATACTTCAGGAAAATGTGTCACTACTTTCTCAGTTAGTTTTTCTTAAGAAGGCATTTGTTACCTATTTACTGACTTGTCTTTGTGTGTGTGCATGTGTGTGCTCCTGTGTATGTGCACATAATGTGCTTATGTTTTAAAAAATCAATCTTAACAGAATAGCAGGTGGCCAAACAAAATACTCGTCAGAAGGACATGAATTTCTAACCAAATTAAGCACACATGTAATTTTTATATCACAGGCAATAGAAAAAAAAAGCCTAGTAGTTCTTCTATTGTAAGCAGTTTATATTCCTCAGCAATATAATTATATATATAAAGTCACTCCTTCCATCCACACCCACCCACCCCACCCCCAAGCAAACCTCAGCAATAGGGAAAGCGCTGGTGTTGTTGTACTGGTCATCTGTTTTATTTTTCAATGTTAACAATAGTGTTCTAAGTTATAATAAAACTATTGCCAAACTTACACATCCAAGCTTCCAAGATGGCAGAAAAGATTTGATTCTTGCTCCCATCTTCCAATTCTGTAAAGGCCAGGAAGTTGAAGTGGCGGAGGAGACGGGCAGTGACTGGATTCCGGCCACCACCAGGTGGGCCCATTGCACATACAAAGTTGACATCTACAAGAGTTCGGAATTCTCCTAACAGAGTAAAACAATACTTTTAATTTTCAGTGGCACTGCAGACCATGGATAAACATTGATAATTTAGCAATAGCAAATTACATTACTATAATTTATTTACAAGAAATTCTGCCTGGAACCAGTCTATATATCAGAGTTGGTGTTTGCTGATGATGTGGCCCAGAATACCAGTTCCGAGGCACATCTTTACAACAATCTTCAAATCTGGAAAAAGGAGTTGGTGAAGAGAGGGATGACCATCAGCACTTTGAAAACAAAAACCATGGTGATCTTCAGAGAAGACAAGGGACATCATATTGTGTCGGGTGAACAAGTCAGGCAGCTCAAATACTTTGGAACTGTAATAGACAAGAAGAAAGGTATCAAAGAAGAGCTGAGGACTTGATCAAAATAAAAATTCATGCCATAAATTTAGTAAAAGATAAATTGGTAAGAAAACAGATGGCTCTATTCAGCACCAAATATGTGCCAGTTTTGACTTACTGATGTAAATAAATGTCAGCTCCAAATCTCTGAAATGAGATATCTAAGCAAGATGGTCCAAATAACAAAAAGAAACATAGTTCACAATAAAACAATTCAGTATTATCTGCCTGCCAAAAAAACTGATGTGTGAGAATGAAAGGGACAAACATCGTAGTCACGCTGCAAACTAGGGACACGATGTATTCCGTTCTCCAGACTACATCATGCTATTTGCAAAGCCCTGTGTAATTCAGCAAGAATCATAGTGAAAAGAGAATGGCTGAAGTTACGGGAAGAAAGAATATGACATCTCTATAAGTGAGATGCACATTTAATTATAGGTTAATTTGTACTTGCATGTCGTTAAGGTTGAGGACAAACAATGTTGGTGATATAATGCAGTCAATTTTAACATGACAATAGTATTTAATCTGAACTGTGGCACCAATAAAATTGCAACTGAAATTTTCCAACATATAAAAAACAGAAAACGTACAACATGATCATTATCAATACCATTCAGTTACAAGTTATGTGATGATACTAATAATATCAGGCTGACCACTAGCTCTCTCTAAATTTATCTAAGTTGACATGCGAAAGCATTTGAAGAAGATGTAGAAACTATAACATACATGTTATGTTTAGATATACTTCTTCTTCTTCTTCTGCATTTGTTCTCAATCTCCCACTACCAAGTCCTCATCAGGGCTTTGCAAGTAGCAGGATGTAGTCCGGAGAATAGAATGCGTTGTGTTGCTAGTTTACAGCTAGACATGCAATATTTTCACCTTTTGATCCAACACATCAGTCTTCAGCAGGAATTAAATATACTAACCAATGGCCTTTCTGTCATACCAGCCCTTGAAATCCATGTATTGCCTGATGAGTTCTATAGGTGGTTGCGCTCCATAAACCTCTAACGCTGGCATGTTGAGGTCGTCAATGAAGAAGATCAATGATTTACCCAGAGGAGGTCCAAATACACCCTTACGTCTATATGGAAAATTTAATGAGTTATTAATAATTTACTGTAGAAAACTCAACAATAAATGTATGCATAAATAGAGAAAGGCAAATTAAAGGTGTCTTATTTCTTAAACACATGTTAACCAAGGATTTACAATGTGAAAACAAAGTCTTGTTGAGAGACGCTATAATTAAATTTATGCTTAAAGTCCTCTTGAAATGGACAAGATGAATTCATCAGTTTAAAAGCAAGAGGGAAAGTTCCTGTTGCATATTGTGAAGGTACGTGGATAAAGAAGAACACTTGAAACATTAGGACAAAGATAGAAAGAGAGATGCCAAGAATGATATAATACGTAGGATACTGCTTGATGATTGATGTCCCCTACAAGAGGCAAAAAGGCTAGATCAAGAAACGATATAGACCAAGGAAAACAATTAAATTAATTAATTATAAATGAGTACCACAAGTTGTGAGCAAGAAATGGAAGAACTAGCGGAATAAATCAACAACAGAAGTAATGAATACTGACTGGCCATTAATATTCAGAAAATTAAAATTATGATAATTGTGAAATCAAATAAGAAAGCAAAAAATTAAACACAAGGTTACCTACAAAGTTGTGAATGTTCTGATTACATGAGCTTGATACAGAATAATATATTTCAATATCAAATATTCATCACAACAAATGTATTAAAAAAACAGTGTCGTTAAACATTTCTAAGAAATTAAGAATAAAAGACAAAATCATAGGGTTTTGAAACTGAAGTTATTCATTGTTAATAGACTATAACAAGTTTTTAAAATACAGATGCCTACAAAAATAAGAGGGCACAGCCACAAAATAATTAAAGAAATGTCCAGATTAGATATCAGGAAATTATATTTTTAGTCAGAGAGTGGAGAATGCTTGAAATGCATAGACACAGGAAATAGTGAAGAAGTGTCAATTGATGCATTTCAAGAATAGATTGGATTTGCATAAGTATTTTTATATCAACTGAATGTAGAAAGAAAACGATTGTATACAGACTCTACAGTGTCTTCTGAACCAGTATAAAGACGTTAAGTTAAAATGACTTTTATAGTTATATTAAAATATTATAATTTAGTTAAATATCCCACATTTAGCATCATTTTCTTCATTTCTAATTTCAGTGAGAACATGGTGACCCATATTCATGAAATCTGTATCAAAGCATTTGTTAACTTTTGTAAAGATGGTTTTAGTGGTGATTTTTTTCACATGGAAAGGTTGCCAGTCCAATGCACAATCTTATTTAGTGACTTTTTACAATATACATAGTAGATTGTGGAGGACATTTACCATTTCTAGCAAGATCTTAAAAGAGATTTCCCACCCAGTCGTGTTTTAACACAGTATATAAATGACATAAATTAAATCAACTAATATAAATTGGTCCACGTGCATTTGACTCAACACGGCCAACACTGAAATGACTGACATGCCGAGAACACTTCTCTGGGGTCTGATATGGAACTGGTGCTGGATTTAGACCCTCAGAAATCTGGGGTTATGCCCTCTGTGGCTCGGTTGGTCTGCATCCAGTGTTTGATAAAGGAATTGACGGAAGAGCACTATCAGGAGTGGAGCCTGAGGCTAAAATTGACTGAACACGCCAATAGTGTAGAATGACTGTCAAAAGAGAGCACCTTCGTGGGGTCTAATAGTGAACATGTGCTGGTATTAGACCCACGGAAGACAGGTCAGTCTCCAAACCCCCAAATGAAAGAGCGCCTGCTACGGTAATCTGGTCTTTACCCTGCAGAAATCGCAGGCTCCAGAAACTGGGCCATTGACAAACTAAAAGCCCTCTATTGATACGGTCTGGCTAATATTGAACGGGTGCTGGAAATAGACCCTCTGAAGACAGGTCAGCTTTACCCTACAAATGACAATGCTCTGCTACGGTAATCCTGCTACGCCCGAGAGGAGCCGCAGACATTTTGGTTCACGTACTAGGCGGATAAGCCAACGGTTCGAGGTGAGGGATTACGGCCGAACGCCTCTAAGCCAAAAATCCCGCCCAAAAGCAGCCCAGCACGAATGCAAAGGGAGGCTTCGACATGGTGGGGACCTCGGGGTCACGCTCCAGCCCCGCCCGGTCAAGCCGCAGAATGAGGTCTCTGCCGTCCGCTGATAAAAGCGGGCGGGAAGCTGCTCGATATTCACCCCATACGGCGATGAGGAATGCAATCATTTGTAGAAGACTTAGTTCTCGGTCGGGTTCCCTAAGCAGTAGATCAGCTACCTCACTGCGAACTGCTGAGACTCAACCCTTGACCATGTCCGCTCCCTAGGCGGACAACATCTCCGTGCAAGACTAGGCTTGTCACCTGGTCAAATGCACTATTTCGAGAGGAATCACAGGTCGCTGACATTTGGTCCACGTGCTTGGCTGATAAGCTACCATCTGAGGGATTACGGCCAAACGCCTCTAAGCCAGAATCCCACCCAAAATCTCAGCACCGCTAAGATGGGAGGCTACGACATGGCTGGGGCTGTGTCCCGGCCCGATCAAGCCGCAGGAATGCACCTGGTAAAATGCACTCCTTCCTCACTCTTTGCATCTGTCTGCTATCAGTCATTCCAATGGACGCAGAAGAGATGCAGTCCAGCGGACACTGGTGGCAAGCTCCCGGGTGGCGGGGAATGCTAGGCGTACCATCACTGCAGATGAGCCGAGAAAATAGAGCGAGCAAAAAGATACCTCACTCATATGCATATGCTACGTTTCTGGCAGGACGTGACGATCCTGGGAAAAAGTCACACTGGACTGCCTCTCTTCCGGGATAGTACAAACTAGTACATAGTCCATCATATCATTGCTAAACGCTATAGACACGAGTAGGGAAGACTCGATAGTCCTGCAAGACAACTTCCCAAGAGAGACAACTCTGACCAAAAACAACTGCTGCCTTGCAGTTAGGCTGGGGACAGCCAAAGGCTAAGGAGGGCAACCCTACAGAAACGCCTGTTGAAATCGGATGCACTGAGCCACTGGCTAACAAATTAAATCAGTGCAACGTAAATATCGCTGTAAACAGCGTACGAAGAAGAAGAAGGTCCACGTGCTTGGCTGATAAGCCAATGGTGCGAAACTACCATCTGAGGGACTACGGCCGAACGCCTCTAAGCCAGAATCCCGCCCTAAATCTCAGCACCGCTGTGGTGGGTGACTGGGGCTTGCGTCTCAGCCCTGCCCGGTTGAGCCGTAGAAATGCAGCTGGTTAAATGCACTCCTGCCTCGCTCTTTGCCTCTGTCTGCTATCAGTCATCCCAATGGACGCAGAAGAGATGCAGTCCAGCGGACATTGCACCTCCTGCCCTATTGTGACAACCTCCCGGGTGGCGTGGAATGCTAGGCGTACCATCACTGCAGATGAGCCGAGAAAATAAAGGGAGCAAAGAGATACCTCACTCATATGCATATGCTACGTTTCTGGCAGGACATGACGATCCTGGGACACAGTCACACTGGACTGCCTCTCTTCCGGGATAGTACAAACTAGTACATAGTCCATCATATCATTGCCAAACCCTATAGACACGAGTAGGGAAGACTCGGTAGTCCTGCAAGACAACTTCCTAAGAGAGACAACTCTGACCAAAAACAACTGCATGCCATGTAGTTAGGCTGGGGACACCAAAGGCTAAGGAGGGCAACCCTACAGAAACGCCTGTTGAAATCGGATGCACTGAGTCACAGGCTTCACAAAATAAAACAGTGCAACGTAAATATCGCTGTAAACAGCGTACGATGAAGAAGAAGAAGAAATCAACTAATAGTGTGTGTAAATGAGAAGTACATAGCTTGCAAATAACCAAATAAAAATGTAATAATGTCTTCAAAATTATGTAGTAACTAGCAATAGCCTGTCCACAACAACAGGCATTTTGAGATGTCAGTCAAAATCAAATTTTTAAATTGAAAAGCTTTAATCATACAACTTCGAAAGAAAAAAAAATTCCAACGAGCTGGATTCAAATCAGCAACCTAAAGATTTCACAATTTTCGACTACCAACTGAGCTATCATCTTAGTTCTTGGTCATCTGTATATCTACAAGGGCAGATGCCCCTGTGATGCAAATATTTCCAGGTACAGAGGTCCCAGCTCTAGTATGAGCTGGACATAGCCAGGAGAAGGGTTTCCTGTTTAGCGGGCTAGGCTCAAGCTGCTTAATACTCCACTGTGTTGGGACAAGCGCTTACAGAGGGTGGTTAACCGATGTGCAAGTCCATCTTAATAAACTCAAACACTAGAGCAAAGTAGATCTGCAGTCTGTTAGGCGCCATCTATGCTGCTCTAAACAAACCACCTAACTATGGCCAGTGTAATGCCATATCACACAGTTAGTTGCCTCTTACGACATGATCTCTGTCAGGCAGTGCTGCTATTCTTGTCTTTGTCATCCACAAAGACCCCAGTAGACTACTCGAGAGAGCTATCGTGGGTCTTTTAAATATGAATGGATTTCCTTCACATATGTTCGAGGTGTACAATTGGTAAAAAAACTTTAAGTTTTCATGATTTGTTTCTTGGGTGAAGGGAGTTAAAGATGGGTGTGTATAGTAACAGTATAACATTTATAATATTAATACTCAATTACTTGATTTATTTATCACTCTCACACTTTGTATTGCACAATTCATTGTGCTCAAAAAAATATCTTTAAAATTGCCGTGTAACATACTCAGAACACAAAAATTCAATTCTGAAAATGAGAAATCATTTATACATTTTCAATGTTTTTAAAAAAAAATTTTTTAAGTGGAAAGGCTTTCATCAAACAACTATGAATGAAACAAAATTCTAAGAGCCGAATTCAAACCAGTAATCTAAGGATTTATCAATTTTTCACAGCAAGAAATATGGGTATGTATGATATGTGGTACTGTGACAGACAAATAGTGACAAATGGACAAACTTTCAGAATTATGAGATTGGATATTTAAGAAAAAAGATATGAAGGAATTGAAAAAATGCATTCACAAACATGTTTAAGGAATAAAAAACACAATGAGCTGAGGAATTAAAGTATTTCCCTATTAAACTCGTAGACTCACAACCTACCTTTTGTCCAACTTTCCATCAATCAAATCCTGTGTCTGGTTTGCGCTTGTTTTGGCAGAGAAGACAATGAACTCTGGAACATATTCTTTGGGCATGTTGCATGACAACTTATCTGAGATGGTCAAGGTCTTACCAGTACCAGTTGGACCAACACACATGACCTGCAGAGATTTACAGTAGATGCGTGATGCTCGTGCATATGTAATTAGCAATATTTAGGTTTCATATTGGCTTCCTCTGTGTGAACATTTTAGTATGCATATGTTTTGAGTAAAGTATTTTTCTGTTTATTTATGGCAGAATGTTACAGATGCTTTTGGATGTGAAATCTGGTTTAGACTAATCAAAGGATGAAATAAATATGCTGTAAAGTAAAGTCAAGACTTTGTCCAATTGCAGTTACACTACTGTCGAGGAATGAAGTTGTTAGAGATTTCAGTATACTAAGTCATAGCTTGTATGAGGTAGGGCGGCCAGTTCCTTTCTTTGCTGCCTTTTACTTCCCTAGTCATTTGCCAGGTACCCATTTACATCTGGAACAACTGGAAGATAGCAACAGCAAGATTTGCACACAATACCTTTAATATAAAAAGTGAGTGCTTTACTCCTGTGCTGACTGTACTGTATGACAAGCATATTTTAATCTGCAGACAAAGAACTTCAAACAAGTTCCCAGGGGTGGCATATTTTCACACCTGAGGAATGACCCGAGGAAGGTAGTTGTATCATAAATTGAACTATAATTAAGTAGCTACTGTTCCATTGTGGAATAACATGGAATGTGATCGCAGATATTTTTTTTTTTTTTTGCATTCGATTATTTCTCAATTCCCCAAAGCGGTGTGCATTGAGCTGTAGGCCCAGAGCATCCAACTTCAGCATGCATTCTTTGCAAGGGTCTGCTATCTCCTGCATTTTTTAAGGGTTTGCTTCATCTGGTTAACGCTGCCCCCAAGAATATATTGAAATCATATACTTTGAGAAAAAGAGAGCTGCCCAGGCTGTCAAAAGAGAACAGAATCAACCAAATAATGACTACTCTTAGATTGTCAAGGGCAGATCATTATTCTTTGCATCATGGCAGAGCACAGCAGACTGAACAGGCACATGTAGAAGCTTCAACTATCTGCTTCACCATTGTACACCTGTGGACTAAACGAACACACTGATGTGCATGTTTTACAAAACTTTCCTCTGTATAGCCATCTAAATGCCCAAGAAAAGTCATTGGAGAGATAGAATGAAAAATTATGACACCAGAAATGTTGTGCAAAATTCTACAAATACACATGATTCTTGTGTATAATATTTAGCAAGACACATAATAAAATAGTTTCCTTATGGAAATTAAATGAAACACTATTAACACTCCTGCGTGTGTAAATAAAGAGCATGTGGCTACAGTACACACAGAAGACCACATGGCAGCTGGATAGATATAACAGCAACACTGCAAAAACACAGGTTTCGAAAATCCAATGCAACGCACTTTATTCATCTGAGGATACTTCAGATTATCACAATTTTCCGCAACAAAAACAGACAGATCTTATACTATTTTTTTCAAACTTTGTATATTTGAATGTCTGAAGACGTCATAACTTTAGAACAGAAAGACACATCAAGCTGAACATTCTATGATCGATTTGTAGATCAAATCAACAACATATTTCAAGTTGCTATGTTGTTTTCTTCATGAGTTATTTCCATTTTGTCATTTCTATATATATATATGGAATTTAATTTACAGACTAGAAAGAGACATGACCAAATACATTACAAAAATGGAAAAATAAGAGTTATCTCCTCAACCAATTTTGACAATAATACAATTCTAAATGTTAAATTTTCTTCTATTTATTGTATGAAAATGTTTGGCCTTACCTGTATTTACCACATAAGTATGTGTATTAAAAACTAGTGTCATTTACCAGGCAAAGCCATATATTAACTTCTTTAGGACAAGCAGCCACTCTCTGTGGCCATTTTTTCCTGAAGTTTTGAATGTGGCACCATTGATAGTAGATGGCGACTTTAAGATGATCGTTTTCATGATACAAATGTATTTATTCTGCGTGACAGACTTATTAGATACTTCAGAAACGTAAGTTGATCATTTAGTATCTTTTTAAATAAAAATGATGAAAGTAAACACAATTTGTTGAATAATTATTTGCTGCTCATTTAAGTCATTAAATTATATTATTGACAGCCAATTTGCATGCATCAACCTGCTCTTCTTTCTGCACAAAAAGTGCTTGGTTTCTTTGAAACTATTTCTAAAAATGAAAATGTACAGTTCATTCTAGCTCTTGTGATGATTTCTCTAGTGAATCTGAATTAGTGTGACACAGAAGTCAGATCTCTACAAAGCCCGAGGGTTGTCAAATTACAGTAAACATTAAATTTGTGTAGCCAGAGATAATAAACATATATTTTGTTTTGTTTTCAGCATGATAAACGTTTTATATGATTCAGAAACTAAAGTATATCTATTCTTCCGGTGTTAAGGTTATAATAAACAAACCTAACGCAAGTGATACCTTAAATTTTTGAAAAACATTAAATGTTACCCATTTAAAGGGATTAAGTAAGTTTTTTCCACGTAAGGTAACAATATTTCTCAAAATTGTCATACACTAGACAAATTACACGTAGGTCTACATTAGATACTTTCATAACTGGATGTAGTTTCAAAACAAATGTCCCAAACGACAAAGCATATGGATTAGCAGTATATATTTGGTAAATCTCACATGTTATTTGTTTATTCAGCGCATTTTATTTTTTGCTTGATTGTTGCATGTTTCTTACCTCTTTACTATTTTACAAGTGGAGATATATTTATATAATTTATATTTTCGTATTGCTCATGCAATCACTTTTCTATTTATGACACCTACATTTTTAAATATTTATATTATATAATATAAAATACAGTGACATTTTAACACTATATGAAAATCTTAGAGGGGAGGAAATGTGCTGCACACAATATGGAAATTTTGTTTCGTCCTAAAGAGTTAATGCTAGTAATGCATAAATAATAGTAAGCAACAAAGAGAGACACTAAAAGTTGAATGAACTCAGAAACTTGACAACTTATCAAAAGACTTACTGTCTTCCTGTTAGATGCAAGCATCTCCAGGACTTTGGTACTGCGAACAGTGTCAATGGTAGGCACAATAATATCTGAGTACTTTGTCTCAGGAGAAATGTGGAACTCTGGCATACTACTCATCCAGTTTTTCCACTGCACTTTCTGTAACAAACCCAGTAACATAAGTAGTTTTAAAATGCTGAATCAGATAAACAGACTTTGCCAATTATCTGGCTTTTTTGCTTCATGCTCTCAGTCGAATGTAAAGTAGGATACATATACTTGAAGAGAGGTCACTGCAATTGGGTCCCAAAATAAACAAAGACAAAACACAGGCTATAAAAATAAAAATGACTAACAATGAAAGCATTGGGTTGAGAATCACCATTATTTAGAATGGTAAATATCTCATATATCTTGGCAGCAATGTGGACAGTGCCATTGAGCATCAAAGATGGCCCCATAACTGGCTGCGGGTCTACATTGCGCTTCTGTTTTAGTTCATTATAGATGCCGCTAGACCATGGATTTGCCAAGAATTCACACTAGTCGACAACTTACACTTGTGTTCATGGAAATGTCTTGTTGTTTTCCATTTGGACTGGTGAATTTGATTGTTTTGTGTGTTTTCTTCCGTTCGATTATCCTGGAATAGACATCGGCTATATGAATGTCACTACGCTTAAACATGTGTCATATCTCACGGTCTAGTTCACACGGCTGAACTTCACAAGATTGGCGCCCTTCACCCTAGCTGAAGATAGTGTCAGCTTTGTTGTATGAAATTTAGTCACAACTATAATGAGCTAGTATAATGCAGTAGTAGCAGCAGTAGCAGTAGTAGTAATCTGCCTATGCAACACAGTCCTGCTGTACCAATCAACCAGGTCCACAATGAATAACTGTTGTCTAGGCTGCATGCAGTGAGAATGAAGTCATTCCTGTTTGGCACTAAAGTACTTACATGCTTTTCCAGTGGTGGTTTCCACAGAACCATGTTCTACACATTGAGGTTGTCAGCTTTTTGTCTGCCTTTTTATACCATGCAGGGTAATGTGGTTCTTCTCTTTACTTCCCAGTAAGTGGATCTAACAAAATGGCCAGTACAACCCATCACATTTTCTTTTTCTCTCTTATTTCTATACTTTTTTAAAACTCCAATAGTCAGGTCAGGTCAGGTCAGGTCATCTCGTAACCAGTGAAGTCATTTAGCCACACATGAAGACATCCTCCCAAAAGCCCACGTCATCCCATTTTGTCAGCAGGAGGTACCTGTGCCTCCTCTGGTCAGAGATTGATCCATTCTTTTATGTTGTTCTCCTACCTCTTTTTGGGACGACCTCTTTTTCGGACGACCTCTTTTTGGGACGACATCTTTTTGGGACGACCTCTTTTTGGGACGACCTCTTTGTCGTCTGCCTTGCACCTTTCCGTGCAGGATCGTATTTGCAAGGCCATTTGATCTGAATATGTGACCGTACCAAGCGAGTTTCCTTCTTTTGACAGTTGACAAGAGGTCTTCAAAAGGCGCTATTGCTGTTATAATTCTCTTTTCAATACTCCAATAGTATTCCCCCTATATTGTTCCTCATTTTGACCTTTGTGTGCTGCTGCCTAATTTCTGAAACATTATATTTCACATCAAAATACAAACACCATAAATTATGTAGTTTAAATGGTTATTTTTTAGGACTAAATCAAATTTATCAGTGCATATTATCTGCCCTTTACTACTGACCAAGTTCCGTAATGACAACATGTAGAAGTGATTGGTTTAATTTTTATTCTGGTCATCTCCAAACTGCATTTTCATAATATTAATTTACTTGCTTAGCACTTCAACACTCACTATAAATATCATAATGAGTTGTTGACAATAGATGGACAAGGAGGGTGTCTTTCTGGTGGCTATTCAACTACAACTGCCTACGCAGTCGCCCGCAAATAAGAAGGTTAGAAGACCTGCACAATGCCTTTGTGCCATCATGGTACTCCAGGACAGACACAAGTAACTTTTGTCTGCCTGGCATCAGACAACATTGTCTGATCAAACACCAGGATTCAAGTATTCAAGTAATGAGTTGCTTCATGAAGAAATTATTTTCATTTCAGAAAACAGACTATTTTTGCATATATCTAAAAAAGAATTACTTAAATTAATTCATTAAGTGCCATTGCCACAGCATTTTACAGATCCATGTAAGACATCCTTAGATCGATGTAAGAACCATTAATAGTTTTCATATTTCAACAAAAGTTTTCCTATGAATGATAAACAACAAAAAAAGGCTAAATAAATGTTATTTTTCTTTTCTTTTGTCATCTCACTTTCTACCGGGTTGTAGTCCAATGTCATTGTATGTATTTGTTTTTCGCCTCTCAAGTGGCTCGAGTAACATTTTTCCCCATTTTATGGTGGGTTTCGTTTGCGCTGTCAATCCACCTTTTCCAATGTCTACCTTTCGCCCTTCTTCCTGATGTTCTGTAGAAGGTTGCATAACCAATGTGGTCTGGATGCATTCTCACAATGTGCAGAAACCAATTCATTCTCTGTTGCTTGAGGCACTGTAGGCAGGGAATTGTTCCAACCTTCTCCTGAATACTCATATTTGTGATTCTGTCTCTTCTGGTGGTGTTAGTGACCTTTTTTAGGGCCCCCATTCTGCATGTGGCAAATTTTTGTTCTTGGGCTTTATTCAATGTCCATGTCTGGCACTGATAGCACAAGATTGAGGTGAAGATAACATTTATTATCTGCTTTTTTTTTGCTAGGAAGAAAATCTTAGGGTGTTTTAGTAGTGGAGTCACGGGATGGCATGGGCTAGTGATTAAGTGACACGGCTCACAATCCAAAGGTGCTGGGTTTGCTCCCCAATCAAAGCACTGGCCATTACTCCGAGAAAGAAAACCCTTAGAGAACATAGAAATGCAGCAGGAAGCAGACCTTAACATAAAATTCATGCGAAAGTCAGATACACTGGGCAGACAGGCGCAAAATAAAAACAGTGCAATGCACACCACCTGGGAAATAAAGAAAAGGCAAATGCAACAAAAACAAAACAAAACAACAACAAAAAACACTGAAAAAAAAGTAGCATATAGTAGGTGACAGCGTTTGCCCTCTGCACCATCCTCAGTAAAAACAGTTCTCAAATATCTAAATTCTTGTATCTACTTTATTATTGTTTTATATACATGAATATCAAGTGTGGTGTGTTTTCTATCTATATTCATTGTCTCTGTTTTACATGTGTTGATATTCACATCATACCTTTTACAGTTTAAGTAGAGTCAATATGACGTTGTAGGTTTTGTTCATTGAAGTGGATCAAACATTGGTCGTCTACAACGAGCAATTCGTTGGTACTTTCTTGTTCTGTATTCGCATTCTGGGTGATTTTATTCATATAAGTGACAATGGTAAAAGAACACTAAACTATTACCTTCTTGGTTTCTACCTCATCATCATCGAGACTGGGTGATGAAGTGCTGCCGATTCCAGCATCATCCAGCATGTAGTCAAACACTAAACCGTCTTTTGGAAATAGCAAGTTGATCTGTTAACAAATTAACATTCATTATTAATAGTCATTTGTCACCATGCTGGTTCAAGTAATTATAACTGCAGCAAAACATATAAGTAGAATGGAAGAAGAGCAAAAATGAGTATATCTATTTGAAAAAAAGCACAAATTAAATTTATTAGTGAAACAACGTAATCAGAAATGCACCGATCTGGAATCCACAAAGAAATAGAAGAGTTGAGAGACCAAATAATACCTGAGGTTTAATGGTGGAAGAGGAGGCAAGGTAAGCTTGAGTTTCATGGATGAGACTTGCAAAAATAGTCCAAGATAGAAATCAGTGCAGAGATCACAAATTGCTCTATGTAGCAAGGGAAGGCAACCAGAACAATTAAGACCTAAGCACTTTAAACAATTCATAATAAGAAAGAATTTGATAAATATAACTACAAAATCATTACAAAAGCATTTAATTTAATTTTTTTAAACATTTTTTTAACTTCTCTAAAAAGGGGTTCATTATGAACTAAGAGCACAGCAAAAAACAAAAATATTCAACTGATCTAAATCCCCAAGAGGATCCCAGGGACCCTTACTGGGGATGAAAGAATAGACCGCCTGCACATCCATTCCGGTCATAAAGGGTGGTTTTTCAGAGGGCTAGTAACCTCGTAGCACAGTGGTTAGCGTGCTGGCTTCGCATCTGAGTGGTCCTGGGTTCATTTCCCAGTTGAGGCGGCAATCTTTTTTTCGGGCCGCAATGGCTCCCAGGTCGACCCAGCTTTAAATGGGTACTGTTTTAGTCCAGGAAGTAAAAGCG